>JARFJB010001918.1:352500-372500 GCA_036346205.1 Vesta saturnalis | reverse complement strand
TATCACAAGTCTTACACGTGTATTTCATCTCACTAGGGCATCTTAAATGTGAATAT
Source organism: Vesta saturnalis (assembly GCA_036346205.1). Taxonomy (NCBI): domain Eukaryota; kingdom Metazoa; phylum Arthropoda; class Insecta; order Coleoptera; family Lampyridae; genus Vesta; species Vesta saturnalis. The sequence goes on along the minus strand of JARFJB010001918.1, from coordinate 372,444 downwards.
ACTTTAGCGTTTTTTATCGTGTTTTAATTAAAATGGATTCCCAGGTACGTCACTTCTTGCTGGAGTCATAGTCGTTCCGAACTAAGGGCTTTTACGACATTTGTTTGTGTTTACCATTTAGCCCGGTGGGATAAATTCCAGAGGTTTTTGAAGTACTGCGGGATGCCGTTTCTTTGTTTCGATGCGCTGACCAGATGACGGTGTCATTAGAATAATTTACCACGGAGAATATCGATTGTGTAGCAGCTAGAATGTCACAAAAAAATTATGTATAGCGTAGGGGACAAGACGTAGCCTTGAGGCACGGCTACTGTGTGCGTTTTTTGCTTTATCTTGTACTCACCGGTCAGTCAACTACAGTTGTTTAGAAAAGTGGGCTATCTATCTAAAGTTCCGATTACGTCGATAAGTCACCAAATGCCTGCTTGATATTTGGAAAAATTTCCAGATTGCATTGTTTGCGTTTAATCAGTGCAAGAGCTTCAACAAGTGATCGTAGGACGTTTCATTGGGTTTAAAAGACGAATTGTCTGCTAGGTATAATATTGTTAGTGTGTATGTAATTTTGAAGGATTAGAATGTATTGAAATCATTTTCCGAGGCAGTCTAAGAAGAAAATAGGTCTATAGGGGGTGTGGTCGGAAAGTAAGAAAGTGTAATATATTTGAGGTAGATACTATTTAGTAACATTTTTTGTAGATATTCTTTAGTAAATTTAGGCTTTCTCGGGTAGGTATTGTAGGATTTCCCGGTTTAGCCTGTCACGGCCAGGGCCAGAATTGCACCTTTTTTAAAAATCTAAAATGACTTGTTTGGGTGTGATAGGAAGTATAAAAAAATTTATCATTGTGCGATTGGACATTGGAATGTTCAGGTTCTGGTTCAAGTTCAAGGTGACCTTTCTACCTGTCGGCAGAAATAAGGTTGCCTTGCGGGCCAATGACGGGAGTTGCTTGTTTTCAATTTGATGGCACGCAGCCAGAATGGCTAACCGTTCAGATAATCACGTTGAGATGTGACTTTTACCCAGGATCTTTCAGTGTTGATTTTCAGGCTGATTCTAACGTTGAGAATGTTATATTATGTCCTGAAAGCCGAAATCTCGAATCGCAAGAATTGTGGGTTGATTCGCCTTTTCTATTGTATCCTGTTGACAATATGTTGTAAGATATGTTTGCCGGATATGTTTATTGCTTTAAGTTAGAGTACGGATACATCCGTTTCCCTAATAATGGAAGTCATGCCATTGATGACTCTTTTGTGTATTAGAAGGTCGCGTGTGAGAATATGGTTGGAAATGTATTCGGAGAACACATTCCAGTTAGCATGTGTAAACTTTTGAACTCCTGTACGGGTTGGAGGTGCCGGACAGAATAATGTTTTGACCAACAGGTTAATGGCCGGAAGTATTAATGGTGCCTATGTAGCATTTATTCCCGAAAAAGTGAGCTGTGTTCTGAGAAAATGACGTAGTTAATAATTAAAGTACTGACATGTTAAAAGAGTATGGGTTCGGTGTTCTGTATATCTAACAGAGGTAAGCGCAATAAGGTTGACTAATTCCACTGATATTGAACCTGTTGTCCCCAAATTGTGTATAGATGAGGCTGATAAAGAATGTGAATATGTTAGTTACCTTGGCGACGATTCATATGGATTTGTTGACTAATGCAGAACAATTGCGTTGACGATCTCGTTGTTAAAGATATCCTTATCTACGTATTGGGTCACGCAGGTGAAGGGGGGAGTGATGAAACGAGGACGAGAACAAGAAAGTTTAGTGAGGGCGAGTATATTGCAAATGCATTACCTCGAGGATTGGGGTTAGCGGGATTGATCAGGTAAAGGTTGTTGCAAGAGTGAGTTTAGCGGTGAGTACTGTTGGTGGGCACCATCCGCTTTGCGTTTTGTACCCGCCCACGTAGACGACGTAATTTGACCTTGAGATTGACCTTGGGGTTGATCCTGTCCACTGCCTGCCCATGTAGGAGATGTACTTTGGTATTGAGGCTGACCTTGGGACTGACATTGGAGTTGATCTTAAACTAGCCCTTGGAGTTAACCTCGGGCTAGCCTAATTCAGTACCTAATCTACTTTAGCCAAGTTCAGAACCTAATCTACTTTGGTCAAGCTCAGAACCAAATCTGCTTTAGTCAAGTTCAGAATCTAATCTGCTTTAGTCACGTTCAGAACCTGATCTACTCCATGACTGTTTTTTCCAAGTAATTAGACCCTGGGAATTTCCGATGACGTAATTTGTCCTTTGGGATTGTCAATGATGTAATCTAGAGAAAAGTGGGCTATCTATGTAAAGTGCCGATTATGTCGATAAGTCCTGCGTGACAAATGCCTGCTTGATATTTGGGAAAATTTCCAGATTGCATTGTTTGCGTTTAATCAGTGCAAGAGCTTCAACAAGTGATCGTAGGGCGTTCCATTGGGTCTAAAAGACGAATTGTCTACTAGGTATAATATTGTTAGTGTTTATGTAAGTTTCAAGGATTAGAATGTATTGAAATCATTTTCCGAGGCAGTCTAAGAAGAAAATAGGTCTATAGGAGGTGAGGTTTGGAAGTATGAGGTCGGAAAGTAGGAAAGTGTAATATATTTGAGGTAGATACTATTTAGTAACATTTTTTGTAGATATTCTTTAGTAAATTTAGGCTTTCTCGGGTAGGTATTGTAGGATTTCCCGGTTTAGCCTGTCACGGCCAGGGCCAGAATTGCACCTTTTTTAAAAATCTAAAATGACTTGTTTGGGTGTGATAGGAAGTATAAAAAAATTTATCATTGTGCGATTGGACTTTGGAATGTTCAGGTTCTGGTTCAAGTTCAAGGTGACCTTTCTACCTGTCGGCAGAAATAAGGTTGCCTTGCGGGCCAATGACGGGAGTTGCTTGTTTTCAATTTGAAATACGTGCAATTGAGTTTGGTTAACTTAGTTCTGTCTGAAGAACATGTCGTCATGGAATTTTTAACAGCTAATCAAATTTTGGGTTTGTTCCGTGGTAGGTTTTTAACTGGCGTAGGGCTGAAAAAGGTATACCATATGATTAATTATAAAATGTCGCGTGAAAATGATACTATCGATTTGATTGAGGATTACGAAGAGTTGGTTTAATGTAAGTATATGTTTGTTTTATTTTTATTTTTAAGTTTTTAATTATTTTTAATGCATAAAGACAAGCGATCGATAATTGTGGGGTATGTGGTGACGTCATAATCAAAATCCGCGGCCATTTTGTTTTTAATTATGAGTCATAATTAAAACCCCACAGCACCCGCGCTTGCCTAACCTCCAGGGGTCGCGGAAACTGCCTTCGTTGAAAGCATCGCAATGCAAAATTTTACCAATATGGGTTTGAAGAGAATTTGAATCATTTTAATTAATAATAAAAAACAGATTAAATAAAATCTTTTTATTATGGAAAACATTTGTCATCTTTACTGGTCTGACCGATTGATTCTCCTTCTTTCTGTTCTTCTTCTTCTGGTAATGTGATTCTACAATAATTTTTTGCTACATATTGAAAATCTTGATAATGCTTTTAACAAAGGCAGTTTCCACGACCCCTGGAGGTTAGTCAAAAGTGGGTGCTGTGGAGGAAGGAGAGGGTTGACAATTATTTTAATTATCACTCATAATTAAAAACAAAATGTCCCCGGAATTTGATTATGACGTCGTATTGAAATAATTGTCAAACCTATCCTTTATCCATAGCACGCGCGTTTGCCTAACCTCCAGGCGTCGTGGAAAGTGCCTTCGTTAAAAGCATCGCAATGAAAATATGAAATATTTGAAATCGATCCCCAGACACAGGGATGTGTTTCTAATCAATTACCAAGGCACGTGCAATTATTGTAAACACGGATCCTGAAAACAAACCAGCCCAACAGTGGACTGCTATCTACATAGATGAGAATGGTAACGGGGAGTATTTTGACTCCTTTTGACGAACCTCGTAAGGGTACCATTTACGTTTCCTAGAGAAGAATTTTAGATGGTTCCAATTACTACAAAACGACACTGCGAGATTACCATTCGGATGTGCGTGGGCTTTATACGATAATGTTTTTGTATTTTAGTTTAAATTATTTAACAATGTCTGATTTTGTAAAAAGTTTTCCTCCACATGTTTAATTATGAATGATGAAATAATCAAATTACTGTGTAATGCTTGTTTTTCAACCATTCTACTCCAATTAATAAAAGCGTTTTTAGTAGTTTAGTTGTTTTTATTAAGAGTGCTGTAACAAGGGGCGAAGACCCGAGAGCTGATTCAGTTTCGAAAAGCTATACCTGTCTTGCTAGTTAATGTTAGGCCTCTAGTCAGAGCACAGAGGCTGGGTGGGAAATAAGGACCAATCAGAAACCAGAGGCGCCGACACTTGCACGATCAATCAGGCAAAAGGTGATGAGTGGCCTCACTTTAGCCCCTCCAATCAGAACACTGCATGTGCGCGTAATTTCATAATCTCCAAGAGGCGTACTACCAAAAAAAGCTCTCAATTAGACCAAAAGGACACTAATTAGGGATTAAAATTCCATCAAGGGGCTGAAAATGGCCCGTCACAAAAAGACTCCGCCCCTAGACACACCCATACCCACACCTCCTCCCACTCCTTGGGGGTGTGGCCTATGGAGTTACAAAAAAGTGGTGGGAAAGGTACCCCGTTTCTACTGATATCCAAATATATTAATATTAAAAAAATTTACCTCAAAGTCAACCACAAGTGACGACAGTCATTCAATTCGAACATTCTCGCTTGCGACACTGTGCAGCTAGCATGTTTTACATGTTGAAGTAACGGAGTAAGGGTAAAATCATTAGTGACCTATTTCGTCGTCTTGTACTTTAAAGGTTGTACGGTTGGTATTTCACATGTAAAAAACTAATCACGTTCTAACGAGGGTATACAGAACCTATTGGTGCATTATAAAAACATATCGCGTTTGTTTTCACAAATGGGTCTTATGCGAAATTTAGCAGGGACCTATTTTTCATGTGTCTATTTAACTTCAGAACGATGCTAAAAGAGGTGCTCCTTAGTGTGTTACAAAATGCCTCTCTCCACCGCAGCCTACTTTTTAATTCGAAGTCTTCCTTTTCACAGCGCCTTACCATCAACGTTGTAGTCTTGAATACTTGATATTAAGAGAATATATTTTTGTAACATAACTGCGTTGTTTTTCAGATGACTCGATCAGATGTAGCTTCTTACACTCTTAAAGATGGCGTTATCTTGGCCTCATAGGGTATGTACCACATTGTGAGTCAAACTCTTGAAGCTGTTAGACGTGTAAGCAGAAACGCCTCCACTTCGCGCTAAAGGCTACGGTCTCACTTCGTTTCTGAACATTGTGTAACAATCCTTGTGATATTGTGCATTAAAGAAATGCCACATCTTTCTTACTTTGCCTGTGGTTCTGCCTGTTTAAGCAATACTGTCGCATTTCTGATAAAAAGGCATATTTCCAGAAAGTATCCAGTATGACATTCACCGCGGGTCCTCAAAAGTGACATTATCTTTAGATCCGAACTAGTTTTAATGCTTTACTTGTTTTACACCCTTCACAATTTTGTGTTTCATCACATTGGAATCAATCAAATTGTGTCAACGTAGTTTGTGTTCCAATACGATTCTTTTCTTATCAGAGAAGTCTAAGTGAGTTTTGTTTTAAATTAATAAAACATAGTATAAGGAAAACCTATACAACTACAGAGAAATTGTAAGGTTGTGTTGACGCACCCTGTATGTAAGATGTTATAATGACGTGTATTACGTGTTTTGAGTACGGGTGTATTGATTTTTTTTTGTGTATATGCATAATGTATGTGGGTGGATGATACGCCACTGGAAATTTAGGAGAAATATCATTCAGTATGCAGATACGTGTATTTGAATGTTATAGAGACATTGGTGTTGGAATAAATAGATTCTGATGAATGTAAATGTGAAGAGAAATGTGTCGATGGGACGATAATGTTTTGCTACTGTTGACTACTGAATAAGGAATGGAATGTTGGAGGATAAAGGAGTAATCTTGGCCGGAAGATGTGAATGGATAAGTATAGAATGTTTTAGGAAATATGTAGAGAAAGATTTGGTATGTTTAATTGTTGATTATAGAAAGTTCTCGTAATGTTGTGCAATCAGTTTTGAGAATACATGTACGTATATGGGATTTGAGACCTTAGACTGTACTTATTTTTGCAAATGTTGCGGAAGGAGGATGAGCGCATGTGAGAGATAAACGTTGAAAGTTGTGTAATGGTCCAGAGTGGCCACTGAAGGAATGTGATGACGAGAAATGTCCATAAAGTAATTGTAAAATTTGCAGGTAAGAACAAACATGGCGATGTATGGTAATTACAAGCGTGTTTGTGCAGAGGGTAGCATCAGTCGGCACTAAGAAAGTTTGAGTGAATACCATTGGTGAATATAGCAAGGAAGTAAGACATGTTTAAAGATGGATGGCTTGAGGTATAAATAGGAAAGTCTGAGATTGACGGGGGCTTTTTGGTTTTTGCTTTTGGTGGATGTCGGCGAGAGCTCGGTGAAAGACGCGCGTGCGAGGTGAAGTGTGACCTCAGAATGGGTTGAGTTGGAGTTATATTTGTGAATAATATTGAAGGCAGTCATTGTTTAAACAACTGCGTAACCCAAAAGGGGATGAATCGTATAAGACATTCATAAATAAAACAATTAATAAAATTGAGATTGAAGATAAAATCACTTTATGGTTTTTTTTTCTTCAAGGAAAAAAAAAGTGCGTAAGCAGTTTTATAATAAGATAACAGTTGTTACGTTATAGTGTTGAGTGCAGCGCGTGTGCTTGTAATGATCTTTAGTTCAAATTATTTATGGAACCACCTTTAAGTGAACGAAATATTCATAGTAAATTGAGCCAATGTTAAAGTAATTTTATTTTTAATTTAATTTAATTTTTTTAATTTAATTGGACTATTCGCGAGTACCTGAAGGAATAAGTGTTTGTGGAATTGTGGAGTACTTGTTATGTACCTTCAGGCAATCTAAGGATACACATGGACTACAAATAATTGGTTTACGGGAAGAGAGAAGAAAGAAAAGCGAAGGATGAATGGACAGACTTTAAGTAAGAATTACATTTAAGAACTTTGAAAACTCAGTTGAGCACGATTATCTTTTTGGTTAGTTTTATTTGCGTATTGTTGTGTAATTTTTTTTTTTAATTAATTAGTGTTGAAGGAAAAAGGTAATCGGTCTCGAGTTATGTTGTATCGGCGGTTTTAGTAGTAATAATTTTTGCAGAAACGCAAATTTGTATTGACAGTTGTAGTGTATGTAAACATTTGTTTTTTTTTGTGCAGGACAATATATATTTATCGTTAACTTTTATTCTGTTGTTTATTTAGCCAGTTATGAGACACATTTGTGACGTTTATTTAATTGGTGACCTAGTTTTCGACAATTTAAATGTAGACTTTGCATATTTTAGTTTTAAGATTAATGAACAACCTGAAAGGTTATATTTGCCAGGTTAATTTTAAAAAGAAGATTTTCATGTTAGTTTCGTTTAACGCAGTACACTAATGACGGATCAGCTGTTGATTTAAAAATTTCATTAAGTATAACTAAGAGATGGAGTTTTGAGAACTTACATATTTACGAATGTCCCATACGATTCAGAGGTATCATAAAGGAACAATTATTAAGCCGACGACATTGATTTTCTTTTGGTTAGGAATTTTAAAAGTTAATTATCGATCATTGAATGAAGAACTATTTTATGCATTAATAAGTAGAGATTTAACTTTATATGTATACGAGGGATACGTAGAAAATATTCAGTTAACGTGTTATAACTTTGGTATTCTGGATGTACAGGGTACAATCAGGAAGTTTGTGACGACCCGTGTATTTCAGTTTTTTTTTGTATCTGTTGGTTACGTGAATGCAGTTAAATTTGAGTGATAAATTTTGTTTTGGTAATTTTGGTTTACGAGGTGTATTCAAAAAGTTTCTAATAACCTGGGTAGTACTAAATATATTTGAGTTTGAGTTGAATTGTTTGGGACGAGTTTGTTTTAGAACCCTCGTGTGAGAGTTTACTGAGTAAGCACAATCCTACTTTCCGCAATCAAGTAGGGTTAATTAACACCCAGCTTAAGACAATTATTTTAGCAAAGTTTCGATTGTGGTGGCACCTGGAGGCATATCTTCCCGGACTGAGCTGTTTGAATATAGGTGTAAGGTGTTTGAGCGTATTAATCATTCATTTTACTTCTTATTTCGACCACGCCCATCTCCCTGTTAGCTGGCTTGGCAACCCGCTTACAGTAGTAAGCATACACGACGCCTAGTGCGGTTTGGACGTGTAACAAAATGTCGACTACAGTACAAAATCCTCCATATTTAACTAACCATATTCCTTAACCAATCAATGATTTGGAAGGGTTAACTCCCACTTCATCGACCTTCAAGTGTGTTAACAGGCAATCATAAACAGTAGCCAATAACAAGTGAGGTTAAATAAGCGGTATGTCGATAAAGAAGGCGTTATTTGTTGTTTTTTTGGGTTCTACAAACTTTTCTCAACAAAATTTCCGTCAGATATACTTTGACGAAAACAATAGTTCTACTTATCTGTGCAATGATTAACTCGTTTCCGTGATGGGTTTAACACCTTAAGTGCGTTACACTTAGCGTTTTTGAGTAACGTAAAAAATTATAACTGTAATTCAAACTTCGTTTCAGCTACGTCACTATTTACAGCCACCAATTTACATAATACGAGATAAGATGTCATAATATAACCAACAGGAGTGTATAATATTAAGTTTCATATCACAAATTAAAGTCTTATAAGGGTACATTGATTTAATTCATAAAACTAACACGCTCTAGTTAATACACATTCTCCATTAAGTTACGAACTCTCTTGAGACAAATGTAACCAGCCGCTAACGAAGGTAAATCAAAAAGTTTTAATTAATGCCGGAAGGTACTTCAGAAATTGCGTACATAATTTGATCGTTAACCCTTTTTTTATCTACAAATATTATTTTAATTAAATAAAATCAATAACAAGAATATTATAATTATAATACATATATACAGGATGTCCTGTATAAGAAGCAAGATCTAATGCTGCTCTTATTGTTGACATTGTAAACAAAAGCTACAAATAAAAATTGCACCGAACCAGTTATCCGCATTGCAAAATTAGTTTCAAGGATGGTGAAATGAACACCAGATTTGTTAATTCAAATACAACACACAACATATTATTGTATTTCCTTAAATGATTTGGAACACTGGAACTGTGTCTCAAATCATACCCACGTACCTCACCAAAATTAAAAAAACACCGAACGCGTTTTAATAATTAAGCTATCGTCTTCGGCGGTCGACTAGTATGAACTAAAGAAATTTCTATAATACATGTCATCATTGAGTAACGCTTCATTGCGTATATGGGAAAAGTTATGAATGTTTAATGAGATCTTAATAGCCTAAAGCTGCTAGATCTCCATTTTTCATTAGAATTTGTTAATTTTCGCAGGTCTCTAAACTTCCATAGCAATCAAGTTCGTACCGATTATAACATGTTTCATTAAATATACCTTATCTACTACATGATTTTTATCAAACATATGATAGCTGTTACAGGCCAAATATCCAGTAGAGCATCAGCCAGTAAAGGCAATGTTCGCACACGGCATAGCTCAGTGGTATGGACGGGGTTCTTACTTAATGTTGAAAATAGGCACCCGTCACAAATGAAAAAAACGTCAAAATCAGGAGACAATGCCAAAAAAGCGTCACCTATTAGCGGGAAATCGTCATGAACTAGATATTATAATAGCCTAATAGGAAACCATAATGTTCACCACAGAATAAAATTCTCTCCTCCCTGAAAATTCTGCTACAAAGCTCACCCATGCTTCAATAAAATCTTAAGCATTATATATAAAAGCCGTAAAGCTTCGATAATAAAACTAGAATTCATTAAATATTTCGATAAGCTTTAACTTCAAAGTCACTGGCTTAAATAACCCAGAAATTAATACGGTAGTTAGTTATTCAATTTAAGATGAAAAATACGTCACAACAAAACTGAGCAAACGATCAAGTATCTATAAAATCCTGAAATTTAATAATGACAAAATCGGGGTTGCCACACCTCATTAAAAAAAAATACACGACAAATAGACAACTGCTTACCTTTAACACCGATCTTTGTAATTGACAGCTGATCGTCAAGAAAATGTTACTCTTCATCTATATTCATTAAAGGCCATATCTCCCCCTAACTTCGGTTACCTTATATTCTATATAACTACATTTTATTAAACACCACGGAAATAACAAAGATATCGAAACTACCAATTATGACAAATCTTCGTGAAATAAACTTCCGCAACATTAAACAAACTGGGTGGATGGACACGCATGTTTTTAAAAGGCCCGAAGACCTTTTATACAACAGTTTACAAGAAATCCAGCGATTTCATGCCCTACACAAACAATACAAACGACACACACACTTTATTGATATCATCAGTCGAAAAGAAAATTTTACCTTAACTGGTACTACGATCAACAATGACGGCATAGAATACTATCTTTCCTCTGAACTATGATAAACTAGGTCGTGTAACTGGGCCACTAGGTGCTGAATCGATAGAGCTCCCCTGAATTTCTACGGTAACGCTCTCAAAATAATATCTCACAAACGGGAACTTCCAATTTATAATTATTCGAACTAAATTGCAACAGTAAATTTAACCAAAAGCACACAAGTAATTAATCTTTCAGCTGATTTAACGTAAATGCACAACTATTCACCCGTACTTGCGAGCATTCCTTTATTTACGAAGCATTCTTTATTAATCTATTAGCTCTATTCATTAAACGATAAAGCTATTTACAGCGATACCTTATTCGATAAGCATCTGCAGGATGCATGGAATATCACCAACCACCAACAATAAAAACGGGAACTTTACTCACTGATCTGACAAACGATAAACGGTAAATTATATCGGGATGCGGAAACCTTATGATATCCCCAATTAAACAAAAGGGCTGTGAAAACTCTTTTGCTCGGTACTGTTTTAATTTCTACTGATATCGCGTATTCCCAACACATTCAGATCATTTCGTGTGCAACCCGCGGAGGCCACATACTTTGAATCTTGACATCTCAACGTCCCTATCAAGACTGCGTTCAACCTCGTTCAATTTTAGCCATCTTCCGTATCATCTCACTTACCTGCTAAATTAGCCTATTACATTGCTTCGTTGCGTAAAATTAACATGTGCGCGAAAAACGATAGCATCTCGGCACTGTATCGGTACAGAATTGTATCAGTAGTTCAAATTGCGTTCCCAAAGGTACCCGTAATGGGATAGGTCTATATTAACGAAACTCTGCGATAATTAACCTTAAAGTAAAGTATGTAAAACGCAAACTCCTTGTTGAAAACCATAAGTGTAATCAAAACTTCCGTCGGACAGTCGCCAATTACGTTTTGTAAACCTGTAATATATGTTTAATATAAAGTAATAATTATGTAATTTTACATGATGCAATTTAAAATCCATTCAAAAAAATTTTAAGTAACGAGGAAATTTATTTACACAAAAACACAAACACACAAACACAAAACACAAATACATCAAACACACAAACACACATAAACACAAACACACATAACACACATAACACATAAACATAACAAAAAACATAAACACAAACATAAAACATCATAAACACATAAACATCACAAACATCAAAATCATCACAAACACACAAACACACAAATATACAAACACACAACACATAAACACACAATAACACAAACACAAAACAACATACAAATACACATAAATACAAACACACAAACACACAAAACAAAACACAAAACACACAAAACACAAACATCACAAACACAAACACACAAATCACACAAACACACAAACACACAAACACACAAACACACAAACACACAAAATCACAAACACACAAACACACAACACACAAACTACACACACAAACACACAAACACAAACAACACACACAAACACAAACACACACACACATAACACAAAACAAACACAAACAACACAAAACACACACACACACAAACACTAACACATACAAACAAAACACACAAACACACATACACACAACAACAACACACAAACAAACAAACACACAAATACAAACAACATACACACAAACACAAACACACAAACACAACATAACAACACATAACACACTAACACAACAAACACAAATACAAACAAACACAATACAAACAACACACATACACAAAAACACATACACACAAACACATAAACACACAAACACTAAACAAACACACAACACACAAACACAAAACACAACACACAACACACACACATACACATCACAAACACACAAACACACAAACAACACAAAACACACAAACAACACACACAAACACACACAAACACACAACACAACACACATAACACCAAACACAACAACACACAAACACACAAACACAACACAAACACACAAACACAACACCAACACACAACACACAAACACAAACACACAAACACACACAACAACAAAACAACACACAACACACACAAACACACAAACACAAACACACATAACAACGCACAAACAACAACACAAACACAACACAACCATACAAACACACAGACACATAAACATAAACACAAAACACAAACAACACAACACACAAACACATAAACACACACAACACACATATAAACAATACAAAAATAACAACATACATACACAAACACAAAACACTACAAACACAAAACACAACAATCAACAACACAACAACACACAATACACAAACACACAAACACAAATACACAAACATAATACAAACAACAACACACAAACACAATACACACACATACACACGCAGCCTGTACAAACACAGGCAACATACATACAAACACACAGCAATACATACACAAGTACGACACACATGCACAACACACAACACACACACACAGACACAGCAAACAACACTGAACACACAGACACACAACACATAACACACAAACACACAAACACACAAACACACAAACACACAACACAACACAAACACACAAACACACATAACACGCAACAACGAACATAAACACGCAAAACAACACCAAACAACGACAACACGACAAAACGCAACACAGACAAAACAAACACGCAAGACACGCAAACACAAACACGCAAACACTCAACACGAACACACCAAACTATGACAATAACACAAACGTCAATAAAACACATAAACGACACAACACACAAACACCAAACACTACAACACACAACACACATAACACACAAACACACAAGACACACACAGACACACAAACACACAAACACACAACACACAAACACACAAACACACAACACACAACACAACACACACAACACACAAACACACAAACACACAACACAACACACAAACACACAACACACAAACACACAAACACACAAACACACACAACACACACACACAACACAAACACACAAACAACACACAAACACACAAACACACAAACACACAAACACACACACAACACACACACACACAACACACAAACACACAAACACACAAACCACAAACACACACACAAACACACAAAACACCGCACAACACAAACGACAAACGCACAAACGAAACACACAAACACACAAAACACAAACACAAACAAACACAACACAAAACACACAAACACACAACACACAAACACACAAACACACAAACAACAAACACCAAACACACAACACACAAACACAACACACAACACACAACACACAAAAACACACAAAAACACAAACACACAACACACAAACACACAAACACACAAACACACACAACACACAACACACAACACACACAACACACAAACACACAAACACACAAACATACACAAACACACAAACACACAAACACACAACACACAAACACACACACAACACAAACACACAATACACATAAACACACAACACAAACAAACACACAAACACACAACACACAACACAAACACTACACAACACACACAACACACACATCACACACAAACACCACAAACAAACACAACAACAAACACACAAACACACAAACACACAACACAACACACAAACACACAAACACACAAACACAACACAACACACAAACACACAAACACACAAACACACAACACACAACAGCAACACACAACACACACAAACACACAAACACACAAACACACGAAACACAAAACACAACACAAAACACAAACAACACAAACACCAAACACAAACACAAACACAACACCAACACGCAAACACAAACACCAAACAACGCAAACACGCACAAAACACACCAAACACCAAACACAAAACACAAACACACAAAACACACAAACACAAACCACAAAACACAACACAAAACACAAAACACTAAACACAAAAACAAAACAACAAACACAAAAACACAACACAAAACACAAACACACACAACACAAACAACAAACACACAAACACACAAACACAAACAAACAAAAATCACACAAAAAAAAAAAAACATAAAACATACAAACACAACACAAAAACAAACAACAAACACAAACACACAAACACAAAACACAAACAACAAAACAAAAAAAAAAAACACAACACAAAACAAACACACAAACACACAAACACAAAACACAAACACAACAAACACAAAACACGCAAACACACAAACACGCAACACAAACACAATAAACACAAAACACAAACAAACAAAACATAAAAACAAACAACAAAACAAAAACAAAATACAAAACACAAACACACAAACACACAAACACACAAAAACACAAACACACAACACACAAACACCAACACATAACAAACATAACACACAAACACAACAAACACACAAACATAAAACACATAAACACAAAACACAAACAAACATACAACAACAAACACTAAATACATAAAATACAAACATACATAAATATATAAACAAACACATAAACACATTAAATATAATACAAAACATAAACATATAACACAAAACATATACAATATAAACTACATAAATACATAAATACAAACACTAAATAAAACACAAAACACAAACACAAACACATAAACACATAAACATACAAAACAAAACAATAAAAACACACAAAACACAAAACACAAACATAATAATAATCAAATACATAAACACAAAAACATACAAACACAAAACATAAATAACTAAATAAATAAAACATAACACACATAAATACATAAACACAAAAACATAAACACATAAACACAAACATAAAATACAAAATACAATAACAATAAAAATAAACACATAACACAAAACACATAAACAACATAAACAAAAACATAAAACAAACACAAACACACAAAACACAAACACACAAAAACACAAAACAAACAAAACACATAAACACATAAATACACAAACACAAAAATAAAACATACATAAAATAACACATAAACACATAAACATAAAAACACAAACACAAAATATAAAACACAAAACACAAAACACACAAACACAAAACACACAAACACACAAACACACAACACACAAACACACAAACACACAAACACAACACACAACACACAAACACACAAACACACAAACACAAAACACACAAAACACACAAACACAACACAACACACAAACACAACAAAACACACAAACACACAACACACAAACACACAAACACACACACACAAACTTTAAGAGTGCGACGTACTAAACTGTGTGTTTTAATTGTGTTTATATTTATTTGTTAAATTATTTAAATAGTGAAAATTTTCTAGTTTCGTTGTAATATAAGTGTAAAATTATTGTGAGTACTTTATTTTACATATTGCAACTTTCGAACACGTGCGAATAGGTTATTGAAAAGTTAATTAATTACCAACCTGTGTCGCAGTCGCACAGGTTTGGTAGAATTTTTCGTTTAGTGACTTATTAAATTAATTCTTTTAAAATATAAATAAATAATGAATCTAAATTCAAGTGTTAACCTTTCTGATAACAAGGTCAGCTCAACAGGTTATCAATGCCTCACATACAGGTATTGACGAAGATCGTAATGTAATCAAAACAAATGTTATCATTAAGGAGAACTCACCGGCTTCTACTTCGTTTGCTAATGCTTTAAAAAAAGATTATGTATTTCCAAAAAAAGATCAAGCTGTAATTTTAAACGCGTTAGATGGGATTAAGCTAGTAGAATATATTGTGCAAGTAGGAAAAGTAGTAGGTCCAAACAACGTTCGTTTTGCATCGCGCTTATCAAATAATAGGATATGCATTTATTTAAATTCTAAATTAACTGTTGACAAATTAATAAATGATTCTAATAGCATTATCATTCAAGAAAACTTAGTAACCGTTAGGAGATTAATTACACCTGCAAAAAGAATCATTTTGTCTAATGTGTCACCGTGTATTCCTCATGGATACATTGAAAAATTATTGAAAGGGAAAGACCTTAAGGTAGTTTCTCCAGTAACATTTGTTGGTGCGGGGATATTTCTACAGGAATACAAACATGTATTAAGTTTTAAAAGGCAGGTTTTTATTGTGCTAGATGAAAATGATATTTTACCTGAAACAATACAGTTTAATTTTGAAGACGAAAATTCAAATTTTTCTTGCAACGGATGAGTTACGCTGTTTCCAATGCAAAAATGTAGGACACATCTCAAATAATTGCCCGAACGTAATGGATATTTTAAACAGACAAACTGAACTAAATAATGACGATTCAAAACAAACCAACGATGAAAACTCTACACTATTACATCCCGAGTCACCAGATTTGCAAGAAACGTCAAGAACTATCCCTATGTCAGAAATGAATGCAGAAAATGACACACCGCTAGAACCGCAATCACCGGGATTTAAAATGTAGAAAGTATGTGATTGAATCTAATTTAGCACAAGCAGGGACAAACGGCTCGCATCAAATTCATCAATTGATGTTGGTAGTGATGACTGTCAATCCTCTCAATCAAATGCTACCTCAAATAGAACAAAACGGCAACCACAAAAAACTCGAAAGGCGTGTGATCCGGACCCCCTGATGCCTTAATCAATGTTAAAATTTCTTTCTTTCGGAAAATGTAGTACCGCCTGTAACATACCAGGAATTCAAAGATTTAATGGCAGAGTGCAAAGGAAGCGACAATCCAATTACTATTGCAAAACTTTTACTAACGACATTCCCCGACTAATAGAGTTCATGAAACAACTGATTCCTTCAATAACGCATCGAAACATAGCAGAGCGATGTAGAAGATTAGTTATCCGGCTACAAAAAGACATAAATATGGAATTATCCAAATCAGACTCCGAGAACGAAGAGTTTTCTTTTTCAAAATATAAACATTCAATATCGCAACACTAAATACTAAAAGCATTCGTAGTATACGTAAATGGTCAACTATGCTCGAACTAATTGATCAACATAACTATTTAGACTTAATATTACTACAAGAAACAAACATCGTTATTAACCCATGTCCTTTAAACCCCAGCTTTTATACTTACCTTTTCAATCCTCCATCAGCTCCATATACTGGAACAATCATTGCATATAAATCATCCCTAATGACACTTCTTCATCATGAAATTTTACACAATGGATATTTGCAGAGGGCCACCTTTCAATACAATCATCACATTTTAGTATGCTACAACATATATCTTCCTCATAATCAAGAAATTGCGTTAAACATTCTTAAAACATTGAACTTAGCAATGCAATCAACTCAAAGAAACTGTATGTTTTCGGAGATTTCAATTGCACAGTGGATACTGCGACAGACAGGTTAAGGTCGCAAGAAAGATATGTTGGAACTGTTGCTCTTCTTCAAAAGATAATCGCCGGTATAATCTACAAGATATGTATAGGTCTAAGCACCCAGCTATTCTAGGACATACTTTTATACAAAAATTCCTCATCTCGCATTGATAGAGTCTACTGCACAACAAAACTTGTATACAATTCTTAATGCAACTATTCTTCACATTTTCTGATCACATGATGGTTTCATTTAAGATTGCTTTTAATAATGAAAATAATCACCCACCGTATTGGCGTTTTAAAAATCAACTCTTGAATGACACGGCATATATAGAAACCATGTCAGCCTTTATTGAATTGCTACTACCACAGGAATTAGAAGATCCTATAATATATTGGATAAAGTTAAAAAAAAAAATGAAGGATGTAACAATTTTATACAGCAAGAACAAGGAAAAAGAAAAGATGAAGACTTTTAAAGCCCTTCAAAGAAATCTAAATTCAGGGACCATAAATGAAGAAACAATGATAACCTTGTCCGAATTTAGAGAGATATACAATAGTGAAGGGTATGAAAGATTAAAAAGTATAAATTTTAAACAGCTCTACAACGGTGACCGACCAGCAGCAAATATGATACAAAGCCAACTAATGCATCAGCCTCTGACTACTTTAAATATAAATAATGACCTGGTTGACGATGAAGATAAACTTGCAAAATTTGTATACGATGAACTAAAAGAAAATTTTAAAGAACAAAACACTACATCTCTAGCTTTCCTTTATTACCTTCGCTCAATCAAAACGACATAGAGACTTTAGCAGAAAATGACTGTTGAAGAATTCACTTCTGCACTTCATTTACTTAACGCTGGTAAATCCTGGGGTAGATGGATTTACCGCCGAATTCTATAAAAATTCTGGGATAAACTACGAAAACCATATGCCAGAATGATCGATGAATCCGAAAACGAGGCAAACTGCCAGAAAATGTCCGAAAATCTGTGATTACGTTTGTTTTAAAAAGGAAACCGCAAAAATTTTCAAAATTGGCGACCTATATCACTACTAACGGTAGATTACAAAATCTATGCCAAAGCATTAGTTATTCGTTTAAAGCAGTTATTAATTCCCTGATAAATACGGATCAAACATACTGCATCCCAAAACGATCAATATATGATAACCTTCACCTTCTTAGAAACACAATAGATTACGCAAATTGTGAAAACCAAAATCTAGCTGTGCTAACTTTGGATCAAGAACGAGCATTTGACAAAGTTAGTCAAAGATACCTAATGGCAGTTTTAGAAAATTTGGGTTTGGAGGTAATTTTATTAGAAGCATTAAGTTACTATACAATGAGGCAATAGCAGTTGCGCGAATTAGAAATAAGTTAACACCAAACATCCTATTAAAGAGTGGTATCAGGCAGGGATGCCCAATATCGGGTCTTCTACGTGATTACTATTGAACCACCAAACCTCCGTACAAGTGTGTGGAATTACCGCTAAGTAGCCATAAATTAGTATTGTCCGCATATGCTGATGATTTAACGATATTTACCAGTAACGAAAATGATTTCACAGAAATTGTTAATATATATGCAGAGTACTCCATATGCAGCCGTTCTGAATGTGAATAAGTCTGTAGGCTTCTGGACAAATGGAAAAATAGAATTGACAGTCCAATTGGATGTATATGGTCCAATATATACAAAAATACTGGGTATTAAGCGCACGATAATAGTACCGTCGGAAAAAGATGTGTTAAGGAAATACAAGAAAAACTAGTACAAAATGTGCCAAATGGAAATCCTTAATGCTATATTTATCTTACAACGGAAGAGTAGCGCTCATAAACAAATTTATTGCACCACGAATATGGTACCATCTTCAAGTTCTTCCCTTCTGCGATAAGGATTTGCAACTATTTCAAAATAGCCTAATAAATGGTTTCTGGGTTGGCAGAAAGCACTGGGTTACTGTTAAACACTTATGTCTACCGAAGAAAATGGGTGGTTTAGGGCTAATAAATATAAAAATTAAACAAAAATTGTTTCGAATCGTGCTAGCTAAAAGGTATCTCACCACAAATGA
>JARFJB010001918.1:337500-347500 GCA_036346205.1 Vesta saturnalis | reverse complement strand
TAAAGATCCAGATTAACTTTACTAAAATTTATGTAATTAATTCTTTTTAATTGCCCTACAGTAATTAAGATAGGTAATCAGCTATAAAAACCACGGCGCTACCGGAAGAAATACTACTTTATTGCGACTACTTCCTACTGCTTTTATCGCGACTACCATTTTTGCTATTTTGTTATTTCGCGACTCCGCTATCCTGACACGCTCGCGTCTCCAACAGCCAGAACCGAGATCCAAACCGCGCGCCTGCCGTAGTTAGTTTCGTTGTATACGTCGCCGAACTGCCGATTACCGCATCCGTTTATCCTGAACCATTGTACATCTTTAGTCGCGTTACTTCGCCGCCGTCATCAGTAAATCAGTATTATACAATCAAACTGCTGGTTGAGATACGCGAAGGTTAACAGCACGTAAGTTTTATTGCACCACTTTTCTTAAACATTACACCAGACACCTAGAGAAACGAGAGGCTGTATAGTCAGAAGTTATTGAACCGTTCCAGTACACACACTAGAAGTATACGCCGGGCTGTATAGCCTGAAGTTACCTTCTGGATTTATACACACACTAGAAGTGTACGCCGGGCTGTATAGCCTGAAGTTGCCTTCGGCACACATATACACAAACCAGGACGTTGCTACTTTGGGCTAACGCCCAGGAGGCATCTTCCACTTACTCCACCGGAAAGAAGAGTACTTGCGCAAAATTCTACCTCTCCACCGGGAGATCCCTTGGTACAGCAGTCGACGGGCTGGACCCAGAATCTTACGAAGGGCTCTCCATTAACCAGATATTACTCATACATTACACATACAATACACCGACCTGATCCTGAGAAAAATTAGCAATACAAACAAGTGACGCCTTGACCTAGAGGTACTCTCAATACCAGAAGCCGCATTCGTAGAGATCACCCGCGTGATCCTCCAGAAATGAAGACGAACCCGTGGGCCGCCTACGTGATAAATTACATTAAACGTACTCCTGCATATCGCAATCGCATATAAATCACTTACTTGAAACACCTGCATTCCGTCGGAAACAATTCTCAGAATTGTCGATTTAGTACACGCAGTCCTAAAAGGTCGTGTAAACTCGCCTCCGATTAATTCGTTTATAACAATTAATAAAGAAGCAACCTTTAATAATAATTAACGTAAAAGATCGTGATAAACTCCGTCTTCCCTGTATTTGTTAGTTATAATAAGTTTGGCTCATACGAAAAGTATACGCGTTTAACAAAAACAGACGTTTTTCTAATAATAAAGAATTAATACATTTATTTTCGGGCATAATTAAATGTTAGACATTCATTTCATTACTGTAAATACGTTCTCCATTAATTAAGAAATCCTGAGATCAACCTGTTTAGTTAGGGTAGATAATTAAACGCGTACGTACAATTTGCATTTAAAACATGTATATATTAACCTGTCCTGTATAAAGCATTCCAAGTACTGAGCTCATATCCAGTCAGTCTGAAAGCCAAACCACGTATAAGAATAGTCATGCCCACCAAGGTTACTTTAAATTATTGATTTTCCCTTTGACCTGCTTAAAGACACAACGCGATTATTGCCCCGGATTATCTAAGAGATAGAATTTTACACAGCGCCACCTGAACAAATACCAGGCTACCGTGTACAGGGCAGGCCTGAGCGGTCTTAAAAACAAAATTAAACTGTCATTAGTAGGATTTTTGGGTCATAACACACCACCAATTGAACCCCAATAATTTTTATTACCACAGAAGCGGCTCAGGATCCAGTAATAACCACTACCGTCCACTAGGCACCAGCCAAACGGGCGCTGCTAACCAGGACATCCCGCGTAACACCCAATAAGATTTGTTTTATTGTGTTATTGTTAATTTATTTCCTGTAGTTTAGATTATTTTAGTTTTGTAAACAAATAGGTAATATACGCTTAAAATAGTTTTGTTGTATTATTCAAAGTGTACAGTGTTGAGCACCAGGATACGAACCACACCCGTCTTGTTAAGACAAGACCCGATTTGAGCTAGACCGAGGCAAATTAAATTAAATCCTTTTAATTTAATCAATTATTGTAAAGCAAAAAGAAAGGGCGTTACATGCTGAATACACAATGCACTTCTTAACATACTTCGTAGCATCCTTTTTTATGCGCGGCCAATAATACAATTGAGAAATACGCTTATAGGTTTTGAATATGCCAAGGTGCGCTGAGAGAGGATCGTCATGATTTTCTTTTAAGACCTCTTCGCGTTTAGAAAATGGTACTACTATTTTCCATGAGGGGCTCTCAATGTTTGAGCTAGTTGTTTTATTTAATTTAAGAATTTTATCATTTTCATCGCGCCACAATGGATAACTCTTTGGATCCGTATTAATGCGTTCCCTCATTGTCCTATACCAATCGTCATAATCGGACCTTTCAAATGTAATTATATTAATTTCAATGTTAATATCGCGTGATAACACGTCAGGAACTACACTTAATTGCCATTTACGATGTTCCAATTCAAAATCAAATTGCGCTAATTTTACAGACCATCGTGATAACCTTCCAGTGGGATCTTTTAATCTGTTTAGCCACAACAACGAGTAGTGGTCTGTGATTACTTTAAATCGACTGCCTTCCACATACGGGCGAAATTTTTCTATAGAGAAAATGACGGCAAGACACTCTCGCTCAGTACAACTGTAATTCCGTTCAGGTTTGGATAGTGAACAACTAGCATACGCAATTACGTTTTCCTCGCAGTGTACGGTTTGGGTTAGTACTCCTCCCAATCCCCGATCGGAACTATCGCAATGAATAATAAACGGTTTAGTGAAATCTGGAGATGATAAAATTGGGGAAGTAATTAACAATTTCTTAATGAGATTAAACGATTTTTCAGCTTCCTCATTCCAGGTTGTGCTTTGCCCATTTTTACGACCTTTTAATAAAGTATTTAATGGACCAACTATATCCGCAAAGTTTTTAATAAATCGACGGTACCATGACGCAATTCCGAGAAAACGTTTTAGTTGCGTCGTCGTGGTTGGGCGTATAAATCTTTCTATAGCCGCCGTTTTTTCTGGATCTGTACGAAATCCGTGTTGATCAACGGCATAACCTAGATACTTGAGACTGGATTTGGATAATTGACATTTGTCAAAATGTATAGTAAGGCCTGCGTTTTTTAGTATTTCTAATACTTCTTCCAACAAATTTAAATGCGTGTCAGGGTCGGAACTAATCAAACGCAAGTCATCGAGGTAAGGAAATACCTGTCCGCTATACCGGTGACCGAATAATTTATCCATCAGACGTTGTTGTGCTAAGGCAGCATTTTTTAAGCCAAACGGCCTGACTTTAAATTGATATAATCCACGGCCGTGACAGGAAAAGCGGTATAATCACGAGATCTGTTAGCTAGGGGTATTTGCCAAAATGCGTTACGCAAATCAATCGAGGAAATATATTTAGCATTATTTAAGCTATCTAGAATTTGTCTCACCAGAGGTAATGGATAAGTGTCGGATTTAGTAACAGAATTAAGGCGACGACCATCAAAACATGCTCTGAATTCGCCGTTTGTTTTTTTAACCAACAGCATGGGTGATGAATAATCGCTTTTGGACGGTTCTATAACATCAAGTTTGATCATACGATCTATTTCTTCATTTAAATGACTTTACATCGCAAGAGAAAGTTAATATTGGCGTTGTTTAAATGGTTTGGAATCAGTTAATTCTATCTTAAATTCAATTAGATGAGTTCTACCGAGAGGTCTATTACTTTATTCGAGAAAATTGTTTTTAATGGTAGTAAGTTTTTCAAGTTGATCGGAATTTAAATGGCTTTCATTGCAAAGATAACTAACGGTGTTTATTTGGGGTATAACTTGCTTGGTTTAGAAATCCAAGGATAAATTAAAAGCTTCACAAAAGTTGACTCCAAAAATAAATGAGTTAGGGATCGAAGGTACAATAATAAATTCAACGTCTTTCGATTTCTTTTCAAGCCTAATAGGTAACTTTACTTTACCTATAATATTTTGAGAAGCACCATCTGCTGTAGTAGCAACGCCGGAAGAATGTTCGGTACCAATATAACATTTCTTTAAAAATGGCAAACCGGACTTACCCATAACGGGGGAATTAGCTCCAGAATCTATCTTTGCTCGAATTGGTATATTATCGACATAAGCGGTAAGATAAAGACGATTATCATAGGCGTTATACTCAAACAGTTGAGAAAGAGGTTTATTAACAGAGTTTGCAAAAAACTTGCGTACTTTTCGTAACCAGACAAGCCAAGAAGAGTATCTTTGTCAATATTTAATGATTTGCTTCAGTCATAGCGGGCTCGTTCGTTGACGTAATGGGTCCGATTAAACTGTTTTTTGACAAACATCGAGTGTAGCTACGATTAGTAAAGTTTGCTTATCTGCATTTATAACAAAATTTTTGTAAAAGTTGTTGACATATCATGTATTTGTGACTAGAAACGCCGCAATTAAAACATTTCACTGAGGAAAATGAACGAGTATTGTTAAATAAAGCATTCATATTTCCGGGAATTCGTAGGAGGATACTTAATATTAGGAGTTTGGCGCTTGCTTGTTTTATATGCGAGGTCTGCTTCAAGGACGTGTGAAGAAGTAGGAGGATTCTTAAATCGTTCTGCTTGGTACACAACATCTTCAATCGCTTTACACGCATTCGTTAAGGCTACCATGTCAAAAATTGGAATCAACGCTAATTGTTTTTGACTTTCCGGTTTTAAATTTCGCTTAACTTATTCAACTTTAATTTTTTCTGGGGAGGAAAACGATAAACGATTGAAAAAACCTTCCATTACGGAAATAAATATTATTACGCGTTCTTGTGGACCTTGAGTACGGTTACGTATTTTATCCCATAACGAGTTGAAATAGTCTGGAGGCAAAAAGTCGTTTCTGAGCTTCGAAACGAGTTCATCCCAATTACAAATTATATTTTTATTAGCCCTAAACCAGATGAGAGTGTCATCGGTAAACGGTTCCACGGCTCAATTGAATAATTGAGTTTTGCTAATATTCCGAGCCATACTTATTTCTGAGATTCTATCTAAAAATTGTCCAAGGTTTTCGCTTTTACCATCGAATGTTATACGCCATGAGGAAATGTAATGACGTGCAAACGGGTAGTTGGAGTTCATGATCGATTCATGGAAAATATCGTTTTGAGATTTGCTGATTAACTCATTATTTACGGGTTGTCCGAGATTATAATGATTAGAATTTTGACGTGATGGATAGTTGGTATCGAGATTGTAATTTGGAAACATTGGTAATGATTGCCTAACTACAGGCACGTTATGATCGGTAACAGTAAATTTAGAAATTGAAGTTAAATTTTCACTTGCTTTTAGTAACGTATAATATCTTTCAAACATGAAATTCGAAAATGGTGGCATAAAATTTTTATTAGAACAGAGACCTTTGGCAAATTGAAATTTTTTGTTGATGTAGATAGGTACTCGTGTGTTTCAGACTGAGCAACGGTCCCTTTTTCATCGGTGTCTAATTGTGATAGGGCCGCATAAGATGCATTAGTACGTTCTATACCTAAAAGTAAGCTATTGTTAAGCTTTTGCACTCTAACAGGGTTTTCCGGATTTAATTCTATAATCACATCTTCTGGGTCTAAATCTGTTAAACTAGTTTCGTGATTTTTATTAGGATAATTAAAAACTTTGTTTAAACTAAGAAAAGCGGTCTTGATAGTTTCTAAAGAGTTAACTTTAAATTTCTTAATTTAATCATTAGTTTCAAGAATTAATTTAACTCGAGCTTCTAGATGTGTAAGCCTGGATACAATTTTATTATTTTCACTGAATGCGTTGCTCTTATCAAAATTTAATATATTTTCACCTAAATCATTGAGTTTTGACTGACAAACACAAACTTCAGATTGAGGATTTATATTTGTTAAATTGAATTGAAGTTCAATGTTGTTATTATACTTAATAAGAGCTTCTCTTAGTAGTTTTCTTTTATGTATTACATTGCCAACCTCGTAACAATTTCCAATTGTTAACTCGTAATCCAATTCATCACTTCTAAGTCAATCGACATTCATTGTGATTAAATTACTTTAAAGAAAATTTTTAAACTTAGTTTACAAATAAGTTCAAGGCTGTTAACAGTGTTCAAAATTTTACCTTGTATAGAATTAAATAATTTAGTAATAATTTTACACTTCTAAAACGAGACTTCAAATAATTACATTACTTTGAACCTTAAATTGCTTCTATCCTATTATTTTAAACTGCTATTAATGCTAAAACTAATTTGGTTCAATACTTAATACGTTTCAAACTTGCATAAACCTTAAATGTGCTATTAATAAATAAAATATTTAAATTCACTCACTTTAATTGGCATCCACTCTGTATATTTCAACATTATTAAAATTTTAAGGTTGGGTTGGTGCTACTGACCACATATGAAACAAAATAACAAATAACTAACCTGTCAAAATTAAATTCGTAAACAACTTATTTGATGAAGTATAATAAACAAATTTTCAATTAATAAGAATGCCATCAATCCACCTGAAATTAAATCTCAAATCACCACTACAATTTGGATATTTAACAAAAGTAAAAGTGAGTTTATTTGTATTAGATGATGAATATAAAAAATGTTAATTTAACCCTTATTTAATGTAGGAATTCCGGCCCCACGTAGACAGCGTAATTTTCTGTGTTTAATCTTATTTCAATCAAAAGGATTGAAAACGGGATGCATATGTGAAATTATAATTATGCTTACCAACGTTCAGTGTATACAAACGAAGTTTGGTTGGACTGCTACCCGTACCTCGGCTAGATAGTAGAACATGAGTCTCTCAGGGCGCCAGGGCTAAAGGTTGGTAATTAGCGCAGAAGATAATAAATAGCCCATTCGGCACTTATTTAGTGTTGGTTTACTAATACAAAGAAAGTTAGGTTATGTAAATGTTTGTCAGTTGAAGTGTTTTATATATAAATTACTGATTGTAAGATATAACACTAGCTGATATGCAATTAATGAAATCAAACAATCTAAATGTATAAACTAATGCGTTAATGTGAAATGTGTGATTGTTCTGTTTTGCTTGTTGTATGTATGTGTGTGAGCTTGTCCGTGAGATCTCTTATAATTTTCGGTTAAATACTGCATACAGTAGTAATTAAATGTGCTAGCTTATATAATTAAGTCAATCGGACGGATCTGACGTTAAGTACTTAGTTGCGTTAATAATGGTTTTGCTTCAACTAACACGGTAATGGTATGAATGGGTGCTCTGGTGATGGTGATGGTGATTGGGTGTTGCTTAGCGGTGATGGTTAAAGGTCGTGGTTCCTGATGTTCTTAATTTTCTGGACTACCAGGTGACAAATTTTATATCCCTGATTATGGAATTGGGTAGATTTAAGGATAACGGCTGATGTAATGAGAAAAGGTAACAAAAAAAAAGAAAAACCCTAAGATCGGTGTATTTTAGAATTGCCTACTTATATTATATATCGGCTTACCAAGGTTAGATTTGGGTTTTCTTTATTATAACTAATTCAATTACAGAAAATTTATTCTTGTTTTAGGCTGCCTATGCTTTGAGATAAAGGATTCCCTTCGTGGAAGATGATTATGAATTAAGTAAACGTTGTGGTCCTAAAATGTTCAATATCTTATGATTAACTTATTAATAAAATGAAATTATCCTCACCAATAGTAATATTTTTACTTAATTAGATCAACTATTAAAATATTATTATTTATTTTTAAGGATTGCTTAGATTATTTCCAAGCACACATACAGGAAAATAGAAATTTTCTTATTAAAGACGTCTGTACCCTTATCAGCGGGATTTTTAAATTTTAAATTGAGCACACACACAAACACACAAACACAATCACATACACACACAAACACACACACTAACACACAAACGCGCACACACACAAACACAAAAACACACAAACACAAAAACAATAAAACACAAACACACAAACTCACACACACAATCACACACACAAGCGCACGCACACAAACTCAAACACAATCACACAAACACTCGAACACAAACACTCACACATACAAACACACTAACACACAAATACGCACACACAAACCCTCAAACACACAAACTCACACAGAAAATCACACACACCACACACACACACACATGCACACAAACCCACAAGCACACGCACAGCAACACATACAAACACAAACACTAAAGCACACAGACACAAACACAAACACATAATCACAGAAACATACAGACACAGAAACACAAACACACACAATTACACACACGCACGGATGTACACAAATACACAAACACACAAACAACCAAACACACAAACACACAGACACACAAACACACAATCACACAAACTCACAACCTCACAAACCCACAAACACACAAACACGCAATCACTCGAACACACATACACACAACTACACATACTCACAAACACACATACACGAAAACACACAGACACACTAACACACAGACACACACACAAAACACAAAACACAAAACACAAACAAAAACACAACACTCACACACACACACACAAGCGCACACACACAAACTCAACACAATACACAAACACTGAACACATACAAACACACACACACAACACACACACACAACACAAACACAAAACCAAAACCCTCAAACACACAAACTCACACAGACAATCACACACACACAACGCGCACAAACACGCAACGCACACGCACACAACACCACACGCACACGCAACACAACACACACACCACACGCACACGCACACACACAACACACACACACGCACACACGACACACACCAAACACACACACAACACCAACACAAAACACAACACACACACACACACACACAACACAACACAAACACACAAACACACACACACACACACAACACACAAACACACAAACACAACACACAAACACAAACACACACAAACACACCACAACACACATCACAACACACACAAACAGAGAACACAAACACACACATCAACAACACACACACACAAACACACACAAACGCACACAACAAATCACACAAACAACAGACAACAACAAACACAAACACAACACCAAACACAACAAACGCACAAACACACAAGAAACACACACAACACACAACGCAAATACAACACGCAAACACAACACACAAACACACAACACATCAACACACCAAACCACAACAAACAAACACACAACACACAAACACTACACCAACACACAATACACACACAAATCAAAACAGCATACTACATCAAACATCACAAACACAAACACAAACACAAACACACAGACACACAAACACGACCAAGCTACACTAGATCAATAAACAACAACACACAAACACACAACACAAATACAAAACACAACGACATCAAAACACTAGACACATGAAATACACACAGAAAACAGCACAAAAGCAAACACAAACACAAACACACAAAGAAATCACACAATCACACACAAAACACAAACACACAAACACACAAACACAACAAATCACACAAATCACATATCAAACACACAACACACAACAAGAAACACAAACACACAAACATACAACACTACACGAAACACATACACACACACACAATACACACAAACACATCACACAACACAACACAACACACAGACACCACAACACAAAACACAAACACAAAACACAACACACAATAAACACAAACACACAAACTCACAATCACACATCACAAACACAAACAACAAACACACATAACACAATACACACACACACATACAAAACACACAAACACAAACCTCAAACACACAAACTCACACACACAACACACACATCACAAACCAACACACGAAACAACAAACACAACAAAACAACACAAACACAACACGAACACACACAAAACACAACACACATACACACACGCAAACACAAAACAACACAAAACACACAAACACAAACACACAACACAAACACAAACACACACAC
>JARFJB010001918.1:307500-332500 GCA_036346205.1 Vesta saturnalis | reverse complement strand
CACTATATATGTTTTAATTTTTGCATGGGAACAATAATTTTGAATCTTTTTTATTGAAACTATGGCATGCCGCCTTCCATTACGGTTTTTCAGATAAAAATTTTTCTTCAGAAATTTTCACAACTGGTTGATGTTTACAAAATGAACTGCTATTTGGATTGAGATAAAAAGTTAAAAATCCAATTAAGTTTGTAGTTTAAAGATGCCTTTATCTGACTAATTAACTATTCACGAATATATTAACCCTCCTATTGTATTAACGTTTTGGTTTCACTTATTGTGTTCGGGTCATTATAACCCGGGAGCCTATAGTTGTTTTATTGTCGTTAAATTGATATAACTGTAAATAATAATAAGAAGTAAGATGTAGTATTTATTATTTATTACATTTTATTACGTTATTTTATTTTTATTACATATTATTATAAATGTTATGTAAAGAACATTTATTTGTTACAGTCTTGACAGTAGTAATACACATGAGCTTTACATGGGTATTCTGAGCAATTATAACATACCATATTAGGTAAATTAACATTTGAAGAGGGACAAACATTACATCTTTTACGTTTGGTTGTGGTTGGTTGTTCCCTTGCTTCGGCATTACTGGTTGAAGAACGTGACTTTATAACCGTTTCAGCTGCAGGAATACTTCGAGAGAGACGTTTGCTTTCTTGGAGTGATCAAGGAATTACCCAGTTCTTCAAGAAATAGTCGCCGTTTTGTAAGTTTTCCATCATTCCAGGTTGGAATTACTTCGCACCACAGAACATAAGCGTTGTAAGCTGAAACGTCCATTATATTGTAATGAAATGGTGTAAAAATTTAATAAATAAATAAATTAGTTATAAATTTTCTCTTAACAGATCGTTAAACTAACTCGAGATACAACCCGTTCACCAAAAATAATGCCTTTGTCCCAGTCGGTTGATTAAAGTAGGGCGGTTCAATCTTGTTTTTTTGCTTAATTACCACAATGTATGCTGTTATTTCCACTTAACATCAATAGGAAAAAAAACTGTAATGTAACACTAATAAAAATGATCTCGGACGCCAAGTTATTTTTTAATTATGCTCGGAATAACTAAACCGAGGTTTACAATAAAAATTTTATCAATATGTAAAAAATGAAAAATATACAGACTATGTTTATTAACAGTTAAATTTAGAATTATATAAAATATACCTTAAAAACTAATTGTAATAGCCTTAAATTACTAAATTATGGATATAAATACCTGTTCGTAAAATTTTGTACACAAACTTTTTAATAACCTCTGGTATCTAAACGATTACGGAAATGTAAACCAAAGGTGATGTCATATTTGCACCAATATTGCGCAATATCTCGCAATAACAATGGTTTACGTTGTAAACCACGAAAATGGAATTTTACTTCTTATGAATTTCTCTTCATGAAATTTTGAATCCAATATTTATTGCATTTTCTTGAACGTTCAAATAAAAAATTGTGATCAAAATTTAGATCAGCATTGAATGCAAAACGCAATCATAAAATGAAAGCATACGTAAAAGTAGAATTAAACGTGTAATTAAAGTAGAAAAGTAAAAGTAATAAAAGTGCCTGCAAAAAGCAAATGTTTTAGATTTTAATATAATCCGTTAACTATATCTTACTATTAAATCAATGACACTTTTCACAAAATTTAGGTGGAAACCA
Organism: Vesta saturnalis; assembly: GCA_036346205.1. Classification (NCBI taxonomy): domain Eukaryota; kingdom Metazoa; phylum Arthropoda; class Insecta; order Coleoptera; family Lampyridae; genus Vesta; species Vesta saturnalis. The sequence goes on along the minus strand of JARFJB010001918.1, from coordinate 330,819 downwards.
AAAAAAAGGCTTCCTAAACAACACAACATTCATCAGGAAGTGAAAAAATGGACGCTTTGGAAGTTGGATGATGACGCGTTGCGTGAAAATATGAGCAGAAAAAATAATTTAAAGAAGTGGGAGTATAAACCATTAACAAGTATATATACTTAAGTTACACCAAAATGCAAATTAAGTTGCCTACCACATACCTACAAATCACTAATAATTAAAATTTTTTCTTCTATTTACAACTAAATGAACGAAGAGCTTAAATTACGGTATATTTTAATACAACTCAAAATGAGTTGTTACAATATTGTAAAAGATAGTCATTGGCCATCTTTTAGTGTGCAGTCTAACGTGTCTATAGTACCTTTAGTTTTGTTGTAATATAAAATCATAAACGAATTTTTATGATCTTGGTTACACACTCCGTTATCGTAGTGCATGGTGCTCATGAGGGTAACATTTTTATTCCGTTTCGGGATATAGGAAACTATCGACGTGTCCTAAAGTAAAGTAAAATTTTGAAGAAAAAACTTCTCTCCTGTTGCAAACTAATGCGGCTGGCAATTCAGGCTTATTTTTGCGAATAGTGCCAAGCATGGTACTTTTCTTTTCATTAGCATTTGCCCCAGATCATACGAGGTAACAAAATTATCACACGTTACGTTGTGACCTTTTAGATCATAAGTAAGATCTAGCACAACTATTTTACCTTGACCTCTCTTTGAAGGATCACATTCTTTTTTCCCGAGGTAAACTTGCATGTTATATGCATAAGCAGTTACAGAATCGCATAAAGTCCAAATCTTAACTCCGTATTTAGCGGGTTTATTCGCGATGTACTGTCTAAAGGGACAACGGCTTCTAAAAGGTACCAGTTGCTCATCTACTGTTACATTTTCATGAACATTATAGAGCTTAGGTAAAATTGCAACCCATTCATCCCACAAATCCCGTATGGGAGGTAATTTATCAGTTAGGCGTCGTTGTGGTCGATTTTTTTTATCGTCAAAGCGAGTTGTTTGTGCAATTACATGAAAGATTTGTAAGGACTTCGTTGCTCTCAATATTGGACGACCTACATTTCCATCCCACAGACTGGATGTTGCCTCTCTATGAGATTTATACACTCCACCTAGAAGTAGTAGGCTAAAATATGCTTCTAGTTCAACTAAGGTTAGTTATTGAAATATTGCGCCACAAAGTCTTTTGCGGATTTTATATTAATTATTAGCGACATAGCACACCGTGTTGGCCCAGGAATCAACGAAATAGCATTTGCTGCTCAAAACCTTCCCGATTGATGTCTTTTCAATCCATACTACATTGCCATCTTTTGAAGTTACGTGATTATCCGTATCAGCTTCATCTGAAATCGTAGCTTCCACTTCATCATACGATTCGCTATTATATATCTCAGTTTCGGACAAATGGTCTTCTTCTTCAGAAGCATTACAATCACTATCAGAAACATACAACAGTTTCTCATGTTCACTATCCGTAAGCACTCTCTCACTACACATTGTCAATAATAAATTTCAGTTGTTAGGTATTTCTTATTAGGGTATAGCATCAAGTTTGATATTTACTACAAAACTAACACACAGATGCTCACTGGCTGCATTTATACGCGGAACCACAGTCTCAACAGGAATAAATGTGTTTACCGGTATCCAAATAACTCATGCAATATGCGCAATATTGCGCAATAATAAAATGCATTCGTCTATGATAATAATCTACTTCCCGTTCTTGTAATGTGAACCACACAAATCACCGGGTCATATAGACCCAAACAAATGGATTTAAAAAAAATAATTATAATTTTCTAATATTAATCTAGGTACACCGTTGTTAGAGTAATGAAATAAAAGTCATGCAGTGGCAACGAAAAGTTTAAATTTAGGCATTATTCTCAGGCAAAGATTTTAAAGTCATCTTTAAACTACAAACATTTGGATTTCAACATTTTATCTCAATCCAAATAGGAGCTACAGTCCATTTTGTAAAAGTCAACCAGCAGTCAAGATTTCGGAACATAATTTTCATCTCAAAAACAGTAATAGATGGGCAAGGTTTCAATAAAAATAAATTCAAAATTATGGTTACTATCCATAAGTGCAAAAATGTATAGGGTGTTCCATTGAAAATAACAAAATAGACGGCGACTTCCGGTATAACCGGATGCGTTATAAGTCTAAAAATGTTTCAGTTGAAGAGAACGCAATCAATTATACCTCATTCTAAAGTTTACCACTATCTGTACGTTATCTCATTGGATGCGGTGGTCTTCGTTCCAGGCATGTTCGGTGATTCTTGATCTTTCTGTTTCGCGCTTGCGGACGTTGTTCTTGTGTTCCTGAGTTCTCACTTCGAGTGGTCTACTGCTTTCTACTATGTATGCTCTGCCGCATTCGCATGGTAGTTTGAATACACAATTATTGGAATTTTGATCTTCATTGAGTGGTTTGGTTTTGGTTAGTACTCGCTTGAGCGTTCTGTTCGATTTGAAGGCAATGCGTTTCTTGCATTTTGTCATGTTTCCATGATTTTATCAAGATTTGCCGATAATTTTCGGAGTTGCGCATTATTTGTTAGTACCGAACATCTTAAATGTAGTACAGGTTCTCATAATTGGATGTAGTAACGCATTAATGATTGGAGAAGCTTTTCTATATAATTTCTTTTGTTATTTACGTATTTACCAGGTTTATGATTTTTTTTTTGTATTTTCTAAAAACATAAAGGAAGCTTTTGTTGATCAAAGTAAAATGAAAATTTAAAAGGAAAATGTGATTTACTCTTTGGTATCGATATTTAGGAAAACCCTCCTACTAATTTGAAACGAGACATTCGTTAGGGTCTTTGTAAATAAAGATAGTTTTGCATAAATAAATGTGTTCGTTATTTTAAATTTGAATGTAGTAAAATCAAGTTGCGATTGCAACATACAATATTAAATTAAAGAACTTATCCAAATGATTACATTGTAAGGTACATATTTTTTAAAAGTTAAAGTTAGCCACCAGTTAGGCACCATTTCCGTTGATAAGGGTTTGGTTTTAAACAAAGAATTTGACTTTAAATACATGGCATTAAAGACTAGCGTAGCGTGAAAATTTATCATGTATCAAATTACTTGGATAAGATTTCGAGTAGACTTAGGCTCTGCTTCGGATGCAATTTCTCCCTACGATTTTCGAGTGGGGATTCGTGAACGCGCGGAGTATACTTTGAGTACCCTTTTCCTTAATTGGCTAATTAGATAGAGGGGGTGTAACAAAACCAATGTGGCGGCAAGTAAAATTATTCACGAGGTCATCGGTAGTTTAGGCTTGAAAGCGCTATGTTTATCGTTACGGTGACGTAGTTTTACCGCTGGACAACGTTGATCAAGGTTCATGTTGAAGGAACTATCGTTGTAAGGGATCATATAATTGTTCAACTTTCACGAGACCAGCTTATCGTTTTGTGCAGTTGGTCCATGGGACTTATCGAGATCCAGGGAGTCGTTTAATGTTTAGAGTTACCAAGTACTTTCGTCATTATCTGGAGAAGTCTTCGCTTTTTGGCGGAAAAATACAACGCTTGTTCTAAAGTTTCTAATGTAAAGTTCACAGTGCGCTATTGAGCAAATAACTTTCCGTAAATAAAATAAAGTTTAACAGTATTAAGAGTTATCGAGAACTTGTACATTATTAAAGTAAAGATAGTCATTAAAATGCGCTGTAAATAAACCAGCTCTTGTGTATAGTTAACTAGTATAAAGTAAGGTAAAGCGAATGAACTTCGTGTTAATTAATTATTAGTGTACACACGCTCTACTGAAATTTCATCAGAACGAGAATTGAAAGAGGGGCCGATATTAGCAGTATTATAAGCGAAACTGCGATCGTCTTGTCAATATCAACCCTATAACCGAGATTCTCCTGTAGGTCAATTCCGGATGTCTGTGTACCAAAAGGTCATCTCCATTTAAGGTAACATTTCTGTGTTTTTGCGGTGGATGACGAATGCTAATAAATTTATGGTGATTAACTTTTCTTTATTTTTACCGTTTAAATTTTAATATAGGCGTATCCATCCGTATTTCCATTATCCAAATTTATTTGAAGGTGTTTTATTATTCTTGTTTAAACTGATGAATTTACATCGAAATTGTGTGTGATGACTACGCTTTGAGCACACAATTTAATCACTTATTTGTAGGAAAATAACCATATATTCGTTTGGATATTAAAATCAGTTTTGTAATAAATTTTAATAGAGGGCTAGCTCGCTTCACCCTTCACCAGTAAGAGACAACCTAGGTGATAAGGTCATAATATCTGTATTGACAATTCGATGATGCTGATTTGTTTTTTTATTTATTGTGTTCACATTACATATATTTAGGTTACTGGACTTGTGTTTTTTTAATGTGAACCTATTATTGCACGCATATTTAGTGATTAATTTTATTGAATTTGCTCACTGAAGTAACGTCATTACAGTGGGTTTAGTGTAAATAAAATAATTACGGCCGAAGCTTTTCAAGTGATCATTTAATTGTAACACACATTTAGACGCCGATGAATCATTGTATTATTTTTCTATTATGATTTGGGCATACTTAATTACAGTCTGAGGAATTTTGATTTCATACAGAATTAAAGTGTTTTGTTGTTGAAATGAAATTATTTTAAGAGTCAATTTAAGTAACGTTAACGTAACAATACATATTGTTTTTATTTTTTAAATTAGTAATTGACTTTTTTTGTGGCACGCAATTATTTTAGCTAAGCGTGCAAGTATTTTGAAGCTTTTCAGCTTGAGAGACTTGCTATCCCAGTGCCGCCTGCGGAGATTACGTATAGTAAGCAAGTTATTTCAGTATTCTGAGCGAACTGTGAACTAAAGTAATTAGGCATTTCAACTTCTATTTTGGCATTTGAAGTATTCTGGCGCCCGTTTCCGGTTTTACGACTTTTCAATCCCTATTTGGACATATAGATATTATAAACTACCATATTGTGCGCAAAATTTGGTACATGTTATCCACTAGACCGCTGGTTAGCCGAGTGAAGTTCAAGTTTATCTGTTACTTTGTTTTACTGCCAGTTTATACCTTAATAATTTGCAGTCTATCCTTCGCATTTTGTCTGAGGTACCTTGCACATATGGTATTATCGTTGTTAGATCGGGGTAGCCAGTTCCTTTAAGTGTTTTAGTGATATTTTCTTTTTCTTTGTTCAGCTCCTGCCACGCCTAACTTCACGCTTTTGTGATGATTGGAGTTGTAGTGTAAGTACTTCCCTGTGTAAGTAGGTTTCTTGTATACACTAGGCGAGGAAGTATTGTCATTTCTGTGCACAATTATATCCAGGAATGGAAGTTTCTGTTCGTACTCCAATTCGATTGTGAATCTTATAGAGGGTGTGCGGCTATTTAGCAAATCTAGGAATTCATCTAGCTTATGCTTGCCGAGTTGCCAAACTACGAAGGTATAGTCCTGGTATCTGAGCCACATCCTTGATTTTTCCGTAAATTAAGATATTCCTTGGTCTTCAAAGTCTTCCATGTATATATCGCTTACTATGAGTGATAGTGAGCCCATCGCCATCCTAAACTCTTCTTGGTACAATTTGTCTTCTACCTGGAAATATGTAGTTGTAATGCATATTGTCAGAAGTTTCTTTATTGTGTTTACCGAGAGTTGCGTGCGCCCGTCTAACGTTTCGTCCTTTTCCAGCCTGTCCCTTATGATAGTTAGTGCCTTAACTGTGGGCACATTTGTGAATAGGCTCACTATGTCGAAGCTTACTAGTGGTTTGGTTGGAAGTTTCTGATGGTTTCCACAAAGTGTTGCGTATTCTTGACCATAGACTCGGTTTTTCCCGATAAGAGTGTGATGATACCTAGCAGATAGTGTGCCAATGAGTGACAAGGTGAATTTCTCCAGCTCACAATTGGTCTCAGTGAGATTCCTTGCTTATGGATCTCTGGTAGGCCGTACAGATGCGGAGATTTTCTGTAGTGTGGGGCAAGTCTAGTTCTCTGATAATCGGAGAACTCCTCCTTGTGTTTTGCCAGCGTCTGGTATATTCGTCTTTTGATTGATGGTGTGGGGTCTATATTATTAAAATTGTTCTTTGTATCGTTTTTGAAGACATTTCAGTAACATGATTTATTGTGATTTTAAAAGTTTACTTACTGCGGAACAAAGTGACCTTAGACTCCAAAATGCATTTGGTGATAAGCCTCATCTAAGGCGACATATATAATTGTTACAACAAATATAAACGTGTTGTAATTAACTAAAGCATACGGAAATTTGTATTAAAATGCGTTTTAAACTAGACCAAGTTGACTGCCTATTTTATTGTTATACACCGTTCCTGTTGGTTTGAAATTTATTTTCAATAAGGTTTAATGAGAATATCTCATAATTGGCTACGTGAGAAACCTCCAATAAACCATTTTTAATGCACTGTCGTATAAAATGGTACTTCACGTCAATGATATTGGTTCTCATATGGTTATCAAAATTGAAATGGCACTTTTGTTGGCAACATATAATTGTGTAAGCCCATGTATAGTAATACCCCTTCTAAAAAACATCTCAACTAAATCATTGTCGAACGCCTTGTGTCAACGTCACCCGCAAAATGTGCATTTGAATATGCTACCAGTTCAAATTAAGTATCCAGTATACTTTAATCCAAAATGTAACGTCTCCTTTAAATGTCTAAAAATTCTTTTAACTGCGATCCAATCTATTTGGATTCGATAGTAAATAACTAACTTGGCTTACAGCAAACATAATGTCTGGAAATGTTACAATTCCTAAGAACAACTGCTTCCCTAAAAGGAATTTGATTCATTAATTCGTTGTTACCTCCAGAAAAAGTATTAGACTGCAACGTCATATTAGGGTCTGCAGGTACTGATGAAGGGTTGCAATCAAATATTGCACACGTTTTCAAAATCTTCGTAATGTATCCTCTTTGAATTATTATTAACACAATCCCGTTTTAATAATAATAGTAATATTAATTAAAAAAATAATAGTAATAATAGGTTTATTGTCATACATCGACAGCCAATTATCAAAATACATTAAAAATACATATCGTACCAACAAAATTTCATTACTAGTAAAACAAAACGAATTTCGATTATAGCAAATCATAAATGTACTACAATAATCAATAAAAATGAAATTGATTGTTATTCGTAAATTTTTAACACTGAAATGAAAAAAAGATGAAAAGTGATAAATATTAATAGAAATGTCTAATAGCATTTTTATAATTGATGTGAAGCAATTATACTGTATATCACATTCTGGAGGAATCTTGTTGAAATTCATACACATTGTGTAAATAGGAAACCTAAAACATATATTGGTACGACCACTTGCAGGATAGAATATGTAGGGATTTCGAGAATTTATACGAGTGATATTAAAATTAATTTTTTCACCACCTATATTCGAAAGTGTCAATTGTTGACTGTTGTTAGGGTAATTGTTAGGGGAGAATATGCACTTGCCTCCCGTGAATTGGTTTCCAATAGCAGTGGGAGACAATATACCTTCCCTCCTGTTGCTATACAGCAACTAGAGCAAATATATCTTAGATAAGAAAAGTACAAACCAAAGCATAATATTTTATGTAACTTATTATTCAGCATTATTGATGTTAATAATGCAATTTGTTAAATTACTAAAACTAACATTTAAAATATGTTTCGATGAAGTACACAATGTTACTGTGTTAACATCAATGTTTTCAAATGCAGCAGCATTTGAGAGATAAAGCCGAACGATAAAAATTTGCAGTTTCTGAAAAAACCACTCTGGAGTAAAATACCATTCCCTCCCTTAGATGATAACTGCCCTGGCTTCGTTACGTTACGCTCGGGCATTAACCTCATTGTCGGGAGGGAATGTTATACTTTCCTCCCTAGTAAAATAAATAGCAGCTTTGTAGTAGGTATGGGAAGTCTAATTAATTGTGTAGAAGCTGGTAAAGAAATTTCAGCGATGCACAGGCCCGTCTAGTTCGACAAGAGTGCATTTTGAAAGTTTTTAGAAGTAGTAAGTGATTAAACTTTGTAGAGGATATACCGTATATTTTATACCATAAGTATTTCAAGAACTCTCTTTGTATTTTTCTGTGACGTTCGTTTGAATGTTCATATGTTGGATCCCATATTAAAGCTCCGTATTCCAGTTTTAAGCAGACAAAAGCAAAATATTACGATAGTGCGGCATTAATATCGGAAAACGTTTTACAATTTATATTTACGTATAATAAAAGCCGTACGATGTTACAGTTTCGTCAAGGTGCCTTGAAAAAGAGAGTTCGCTGTTACAAGTAATACCTAAATCTTTAAATGATTATAACAGTTCGATTTTTTCATAATTTAGTCTGTAGGAAAAAGAATGAGCGGTTTTTCCGAGTTTTACATTTAGCTACGCATGCCAAAGCTTATTTAAACGACACCACTTATACAATTTTTTAAGATTTGACTGTAAGCATTGAGTATGCATATATACATATATATATATATATATATATATATATATATATATATATATATATATATACAGATATATTTAAGATCATTGTGGAGCCCGTACGACTTATTAACAGTACGGTCTCAAGCCCGAAAAAACGTTATGAAGCCCAGCTGCGGGCTTCCTAAAGTACCCATGTGTACCATCAAAACATGATTGTACATATGACAAAACGCGTAAATACGAATTTTAGGGTGGGCTCCACCTTCTATATGTGCAGTACATACAGATTGGTTCATGTCATCACGCTGCAGAAGTCGCTTGTCTTGATATACTAACGTGACCTTGTGTAACCCAAGTAGTGGCAGCTATGTTCGGACTCTTTAAGGGCTACTTCGTGTATACCAAACGGGTCCGAATTTGAAACATCGATTTATTTGAAAATTATTATGTTAAGAAGCGCGCCCACAGGATGCAGTAACACACACACACACACACACACACACACACACACACACACACACACACACACACACACACACACACACACAATATATATATATATATATATAATTATATTTTCAGAACTTGAGCAGTCAATTTATTAGCTTATTTATTTAAAAGACACTCTTTGACATTTATAAAGCTTTCGGAAAGCTTGATAAATGTCAAAGAGTGTTTCTTTAATAAATAAGTTAATAAGATTGACTGCAACCTCAAGTTCTGAAAATAGTAATTTTATATAAATAAGTACAGTCAAGATTACCTATCTCTGGTTATATATATATATATATATATATATATATATATATATATATATCTATATACAATGTGTCACAAATTCGCTTCTCTATAAAGTGATCTCCGCTCCTGTTATATTTACAGCAAAGGTTAAATGGGAAAAGTTTTAGAGGAAGCTTAGAGCATTCGATATCCGGTTTCAGATTTACGACCGGTCTATTGGTTTTGAAAATATCGACGAAAAACCGTAAATGGCGGATTTCGTTTTTCGCCAGTAAATCCGAAATGGTTAATTTGACAGCTGTCACAATGTGAGAATATCTTTATAAATAAGAATGTTATTCAAAATTTTTGAAAACCCAAAATTTTCATTTTTGTCCCATAACTCGAGAACGGTTATACGTATCAAATTTTGCTTTTGGATATGAGTTTATCTTTAAAAAAGAACCCAGATTATCTCTATCATGTATGATACGGGTACTTTCCATTTAAAACCATCGAAAAAACTCACCCTGTACAAGAGAGAAAGGGACCTTTGAATTCAGTTTTTACCAGTCACATGCTGCAATGTTCATTTACTGAAACTCATTCTTTGGCTGCTGCGTTTACCCTAAGTTGGACTTTACAGCATGGAGTATATATATATATATATATATATATATATATATATATATATATATATATATATATATATATATATATATATATATACATATATACTAAGTGTACTATGTTGAGCCCGATATGTTATCAGGTCGCTATGAATCCCGAGGTAGGGGTTGCTTAAAGAACTCGTTTTATTACACATAGTATATACTCTTAGGTACTTGTGAGTCCCGACAACGTTGCCGTCGAAACAGCGAACCGTAGTAAGACATCAAAGACCAACTATATAATATGACATACACGAAAATGGCTAACTACGTTGACATAATAAATTTTAGAGCTTTAAGCCTTTGTAAAATTAAAATAATACTTCTAAATCAAAGTGACACGTTCAATCGATTATTTTAATTTAGTAATCTTTAATATTTTAAAATTTTTATTAGTACTTCTAACAATAATAAATTTATCCATGATTACACTATATTTGAAACAGACCACTTATGGATGCTTGTTCGTTATGTTATAAGCAATTTTCTAAAGGTACTATAAATAAATCGTTGTCATCTCCTAAGGTTAGTTTTTGTTATTACTACAGAGTATTTGCAATTAACACTTTGTTTTAACACAAAAGTTGCATTCATTTTTTTAATTTACCCATTATTCATTGTAATAAATAAAACGCATTGTCATTACCGTACATTCTTTAAATGGTGTATCATTTAGTAGTGCTGTGCTACGTTTTCGTTATATATATATATATATATATATATATATATATATATATATATATATATATATATATATATACAATGTGTCCCAAATTCGCTTCTCTATAAAGTGATCTCCGCTCCTGTTATATTTACAGCAAAGGTTAAATGGGGAAAGTTTTAGAGGAAGCTTAGAGCATTCGATATCCGGTTTCAGATTTACGACCGGTCTATTGCTTTTGAAAATATCGGCGAAAAACCGAAAATGGCGGATTTCGTTTTTCGCCAGTAAATCCGAAATGGTTAATTTGACAGCTGTCACAATGTGAGATTATTCGGACAATTTTTTAAGACGAATAAGATGGAGTGTATGACATGTCACAATCGTCTTTTATTATCCCACAATCTGCCTCAACTTTCATTTTTCTTATGGCCGCCATATTGGATTTTTCGTTTTTTGGAAAGAGCGCAATATTTCCAGGTTAATGATTTCTCACAAGTGCATAAAAGATTAGAGTTTCATCGAAATATCACACTTTCTAAGGTTAGGTCTTGTTTATTATTATTAGTAGGACATGATTTATTTGTCAGTAAAATTGGGTTTCATTTTTTCCATATAAGGTGGTTCTGACTTTGACGTTAAATAATTCAAAGTAGTGTTTTCATTAAGTAGTACGCTTTTCTGTCATTAAAATCATAAACGTGACACGCAAATTGTAAAAGCCTGTTGAAAATGGCCGGTATTCCCTATTCAAATAAAGAAAAGTTTGACATGTTAGCGCTTTACTTGCAGTCAAACAGAAACGCCGACATTAGCTCAGCGAGGTATTTGGAGATGTACCCCGAACGACGGCAGCCTCATAAAACCCACTTCAGAAAAATTGTAATTAATTTAATTAACTATGGGGCCTTCGAACAACCTAAAAGCGGATACAATATTGATAATGAAAATCGTGACAGAAACATTTTACAAGCTGTCAACTAAAACCCCAGTGCATCGGTAAGAACGGTAGAACGGGAAATTCGTGTGTCAAAATCAACGGTACAAAGAGTGTTAAAAAAGAATATCTACTATCCATACAAACCCACAATAGTTCAAGGACTTAAGGAAACTGATTTTCCAAGACGAATGCGCTTCTGCGAGTGGTATACTAGAATGTGTAATGAAAATCCCGATTTTGTTAATCATGTCATGTGCTCTGATGAGAGTAGGTTTACGAATTGTGGAGTTTTTAATAAGCACAACATTCATCATTGGGCTGTAGAAAACCCTCATAAAGTGGCAGAGACCAGATTTGGAAGTAACGTTAGGTGTGGGATTATTGGTAATTTAATCTAACTTACCTATTTTAATTGGGCACCTATGTATTATAAATTATTAATCATTGTAGGAAATCGACTTATAGGACCATTTTTGTTTGACTATAACTTAAACGGACAGAGGTACCTAGAGCTTTTGCGAAACCAGGTTGTGCCGGCTTTACGAGCTACTCTCACCGAAGATGAGTTCAGAAGAACCTGGTTTCAACAGCGTGGATGTCCGGCACACAACACCATTCAAGTCAGGAACTTCTTAAGGGAGCAGTTTGATGAAAGAATTATTGCATTAAATGGTCCAATATCTTGGCCTCCTAGATCCCCTGACCTTTCGCCCTTGGATTTCTACCTCTGGGGTCACACAAAGAATGAGGTCTAGGAGTTTGATCCTCCTGCGACCATAGAAATCCTGAGGCAGAGAGTTATGGATACATTTAGAAATAGTGTTAACGGAAATACACTTGCTAGGGTTGTACGAAAAACAGTCACCAATTGTCAAAAATGTCTCAATGTAAATGGACATCATTTTGCAAATCTGTAAATTAATTGTAGTTGTAATTTTATTGTAGGTTATTCAAAGGTTCAAGTATTAATTAAATTAATGACGATTTTTCTGGCTTTATTTTTAACACACTCATAGCTGGGAATTTGTCCCAAAACATCTGTCTTGTTGAGAGGTCGTTATTTAATTTCATGTTTTATTGAAAATTCAAAGAATTTTATACATTATTTATTAATGTTATTTTGCGACAAATAAATCATGGCCTACTAATAATAAATAAGATCTAACTTTAGAAAGTGTGATATTTCGATGAAACTCTAATCTTTTATGCAATTGTGAGACATCACTAAACTGGAAATATTGCGCTATTTCAAAAAATCGAAAAATCCAATATGGCGGCAATAAGAAATATGAAAGTTGAGGCAGATTGTGGGATAACAAAAAACGATTGTGACATGTCATACACGCCATCTTATTCTTCTTAAAAAAGTGTCCGAATAATCTCACATTGGGACAGCTGTCAAATTAACCATTTCGGATTTACTGGCGAAAAACGAAATCCGCCATTTTCGGTTTTTCACCGATATTTTCAAAACCAATTGACCGATCGTAAATCTGAAACCGGATATCGAATGCTCTAAGCTTCCTCTAAAGCTTTTCCCATATAAACTTTGCCGTAAGTATAACAGAAGCCGAGATCCCTTTATAGAGAAGCGAATTTGGGACACATTGTATATATATATATATATATATATATATATATATATATATATATATATATATATATATATATATATATATATATATATATATATATATATATATATATATATATAATTTTTTAAGAAAGAAATGTCCAAAAATTGAACTATTGAAATGTAAATTGTTAATTGTTAGTTTAAATTATTATTTTGTAATTGTGATATGCAATAAAATTTACATAACAATCAGTTTGAAACCAGTTAGTATAGAAATAATATAAGTGTATTGAAAATTCTACATAATCAATTTAAAGATATGTGTCTACCTGCGTAAGACGGTTAAGCACAAGACCAAAACTAATACACAAAAAGGAAACTAGTATCAGATTTTTAGGATTTTTTTTCAATTTGAAGTGCAGAAAAACAAATAATATTAAATGTAAAACTAATTCTTACTTTGTATCTTCACTTACATGTGAGATAGGTTCCACGTAAATGCTACATTTTATATTGTAGTTGTCAAGATTTAAATTTTAATGTTAAAATTCAACGTACTTTCTTACATTTCTTACATTTACAATTAATGTTATTCGCGGATTCGTCAACTACTTGACCTGGTATCGTTAACGCAGAGTTTATTAGAAATTGCATTAAATAGTATTACAACTTAAACATAAAAATTTACCCAATGTACAATGTCTGAAAACTGCCCTTTTAATTTAAATGTGAAACATTTTTTTCTCGCCCATAATATCTAAAGTCGGTCTTGTATGTTTATACTTAAAATATTCTTGTTACGGTTCTACACGAGTACTCGTAAATTCATATTTTGTAACAATTTCTTGGTATATTCTTTTTTAAATTTTTATAAAGGATTTAAGTACTGTACTGGTTTTAAAAAAACTTTTGAAAATTGAAATACATTGGATTATACAAGCACCCTCGTAAGCACCCTTGCGTCTATTTGTCGAATATGACGTCTCCACTCGTAGTAGATCAGATAATACTGGATGTCATTCGTAACTAAACCGACCTTGTATTTTATTCCTACAAATACTGAAATTATAAGAAATGTGAGCTCCATATTTCAAAAAGAAATTTGGATGTCAAAATCACCTTGTGGTATCCACTCTCGTTCAATAAGGAACTTATCATCCAAATTTTAATCTCCCAATGAAATTAACCAAGAAAATTATATCAATCTTCCACTCCATATTTCACCCTCTTAAGGAGAGCATGTTTATAAACCTCCACCATATAGGCTTTCATTCCTAAAAATTTCATGCGTCTAAGTTAACTAGTTTGGACTGTGGGTTGATGGGTGTATCAGTCAGTCAGTCAACTTTGTGATTCATATATAAAAGTTATTAAAATCGTGATAGTCTTAGTTTTCATAATAGTATTACGACTGCAGCTTTTATGGGCATTTGCCACATTGCATTGTTTTTCGTGCATTTTTTCACAATGTCAATTTAAAAGAGATTTAATTGTTCACATACCCCATGGGCATTTTTCACTTACCGTGATATTTAAATGTGTTAATATGATTCCCGGCGGTCGCCAGAAGTGTTGCCGAAGTACAAAGCATGCTATGGCCAGTACATAAATCTTCATCTGTCAGACACATGTCGTAGTCAAATCAAACGGATTTTCCAACGTTTTTTTTTTTAAACTATGAAGCTTCCTGCTTGGTATCGAGTATCAATATATGTACAAAATAATTGCCTTTGTATACAGTATCTATAATGTTGAAATAGGTCAATTCATCGTAGAGGCAAGCACCGGTAATTTCTAATATCAGTGCACTCTACGAAACCCCAAATAAATAACTAAAAGCAAGAATATTAATTTAGATTGCTGTCCTTGACATCAAAGTTGTTTAGTCTCCTTGGGTTTGAACGTTCCAATTTTCAAACCCTTGTAATTAATTTTTATACTGTATTTGAGACTTCTCTGGTACAAACCTAAAATCAGCTTTTTTGACATCCACTAAATCTACCATTTTGCTATAAATTATTATATATATATATATATATATATATATATATATATATATATATATATATATATATATATATATATATATATATATAATTCACTTATAAAAATTATCCTGTTTATTCAAAATGTTTACAAACTAGGTTTTTTCGTAAAATATTTGTAACATTGCTCACTTATGTAATAAACTATTATTACCTTTCACTTTATGAATTTCTATAAAAAAACTGAATTGGTAATCAATTGGTCAATTTTTGTGCAATCACCATTACGATAAAAAATATATTGTTGTTCTATTCAGTTATATTAACCCGAAAATGAAATATAAAGATATTAACACAGCATACAGAAAGGTTAAATAATCGTATTTAATATAACTTCTTGTCCTTCTTTACTATGTAGAAAAAAATTAACTATCAGGAACGTTCCGGTTTATTTTTAAATTGCCAATATTTTATACTTAATTAGCCCAAAATAACGAAAACTTAGCACAGCACTACTAAATGATATACCATTTAAAAACTTTACGGTAATGACAATGCATTTTATTTATTACAATGAATAATGGGTAAGTTAAAAAAATGAATGCAACTTTTGTGTTAAAACAAAGTGTTAATTGCAAATACTCTGTAGTAATAACAAAAACTAACCTTAGGAGATGACAACGACTTATTTATAGTACCTTTAGAAAATTGCTTATAACATAACGCATAAAGCATCCATAAGTGCTTTGTTTCAAATATAGTGTAATCATGGATAAATTTATTATTGTTAAAAGTACTAATAAAAATTTTAAAATATTAAAGATTACAAAAGTAAAATAATCGATTGAACTTGTCAGTTTGATTTAGAAGTATTATTTTAATTTTACAAAGGCTTAAAGCTCTAAAATTTATTATCAACGTAGTTAGCCATTTTTGTGTATGTCATATTCTTTGATGTCTTACTACGGTTCGCTTTTTCGGCGGCAACGTTGTCGGGACTCACAAGTACCTAAGAGTATATGCTGTGTGTAATAAAACGAGTTCTGTAAGCAACCCCTACCTCGGGATTCATAGCGACCTGATAACATATCGGGCTCAACAGAGTACACTTAGTACCTATATATATATATATATATATATATATATATATATATATATATATATATATATATATATATATATATACTCAATGCTGTAAAGTCCAACTTAGGGTAAACGCAGCAGCCAAAGAATGAGCTTCAGTAAATGAACATTGCAGCATGTCTTGCTAATATTTAATAGTTACATGCGTTCAGCAGCCGTGACTCTGGTAAAAACTGAATTCAAAGGTCCCTTTCTCTCTTGTACAGGGTGAGTTTTTTCGATGGTTTTAAATGGAAAGTGCCCGTATCATACATGATAGAGATAATCTGGCTTCTTTTTTAGATAAACTCATATCCAAAAGCAAAATTTGGTATGTATAACCTTTTTCGAGTTATTGGACAAAAACGAAAATTTTGAGTTTTCAAAAATTTTGAATAACACCCTTATTTATAAAGATATTCAAAATGGGTAAAAACGTTCTTCAGACACTTTTTTAATTAGATTACGTTGCTCATACCACATAAATTTTATGGTCCATAACTTAAAAGTTATGACATAAAGTTGTATTTTTAAATACAAATCGTAGTTGGCCATGGCACTGTTGAAAAGTATTTTTATTTTTTTTGCTTTTCAAAAATACAAGGTTTAGTGTAGTTCAATCGAATAATAATAGTTCTACTCGTGTTTGATTTTTTGCAACGTAGTAGACGAAATGGTAGGCTCTGACGATAAAACACTTTTAATTATTAGGATATGAAATAACGAATGAACAAATATAATGAATAAATAGTGATCTACAACTATTTTTCAACTTGTGCAACGTTCTTTTCAATACACAATTGGCATCGCCGTCATGTTGCATTTAGGGCGATGTATTGGAATTACATGACGAAAACCAAAATCGATGTTTTGACGTAATTCATCAATGTTCCTTGATGTTCTTTTATAAATAATATGCTTCAAAAAGCTCCAAAGAAAAGTAAGATCTGGTGATCGGAGCGGTCAACGAATCGGTCCTGAAATTCCCATCTACCAGTTAGGAAACATTAATGATAAATAATCTGTTACCACTCGAGAATTGTGAGCAGGAGCGCCATCTTGCTGAAATATTATATTATTGTTTTGATGCTGCTGCAATGGAAGATTATCTAAAAATTCCTCTTGATGAGCCCGAAGAATGTCTTCTAATAGCTTCTAGAATTTAGTGTCCGTTCATAACGTAGTAGTAAAATCTTCCACCTTTAATGCAGCACCAAACGTTCAACCCAAATTTCCCTTGCCTTCTTCGTATAACTGTTACATAATTATTAATATCAGACCAGCAGCGTGCATTGTGGATGTTAAAAATTCCATCTCTGCTAATGTGAGCCTCATCCAACCAAATAATGGATTCGATAAAATTGTTAACAGTTTTGCATTGTTGTAAATACCACTGACAAAACGTAATCCGTTTCCTTTTATCATCTTCGTTAATAAAATGCTCCTTTCTGAATTTGTATGGATGATAATAGTGTTTTCTTAAAACTCTTATAGACTTTGTTTGGGACACCCCAAAGAACAATTTCCCTGCATGAAGTTGTTGGCTCAGCTTCCACCCAACCCAGCACCGTCACTGCATCCTGTTCAGCATTTCTCTTAAAGTATTTTTTCAGCCGTGGTTTTTGAAAAGATCCGTGATCAATTAAATTTTCGTTCAAACTAAAATATTACTTATTGCATATTCTTAAATGCTTTCATGTATACGCACCGTTTATATATCATTGAGTCTGGTTGTTGTCTTTCAGGGTAGGTTTGATAAAAGCTTTTACCTTGTCGTATTTCTCGTTGTTTGTAAAATATATGTATTAGCCATGGATAAAAATAACACAGTTTCTGTAAGTAACTTTTCGGTTAGGAAGTAAACTTACGAAGCAAGATAAATTTAACGTTTTTAGTTTATTGTCAGTTTATAAGCCACAGCTTACTATTGATCATTTAATTTACATAGATGCACTATATTATAAGTTAAACTTGAATAAAACCATTAATTCAATTGAACTACATTAAGCCATGTATTCTTGAAAAGCAAAAAAAAAATTATTTTCAACAGTCCCATGGCCAACTATGATTTGTATGTAAAAAATACAACTTTACGTCATAACTTTTAAATTATAGACGATAATATTTATATATGAGCAACGGATTCTAATTAAAAAAGTGTCTGAAGAACGTTTTTAACGATTTTGAATCTTTATAAATAAGAGTGTTATTCAAAATTTTCAAAAACACCCGTTTAATCCGAATGCAGTAAATTATGAAAAAACCATATCTGCTAGAAGTAATCAAATTATCCGTGGCCGTCAAAGCGTGAGTAATGAACTAATAACCACGGACTTCCAAGCGACCCTCAACGTCCTACAAGTTTTTTTAAAATTATTGCAGTGAAAAAACAGTGACATAAACAACATTAATCAGTTATGTATGGATAGTATAAAGAATACTGCATCCAGTCATCACTGGCGGTATCTATATCAACTCTATACCAGTGCAACTGATGACATGACTTGCATATTCACAGAAAACCAATCTGATGGAATAAGTATTCATGAAGGCGGTGGCTATCAAACTATGATGTTGACTAAAACTGAATGAAATATTATTATTATTAGTAACGAAATAAACGACAATACAGTTTTAAGAATGAAAAATGACAAGATGAAAATATTAAATAAAATATACTACCTGAGACTAATTATTGTGATGTTTTTGAAACTATCTGTGATAGACCTATTTGTCACAAGGTCAACGAAGCTGTTGCAAATGAACAAGAAAATAGACCTTGAAGCACCGATATTATCGAACTTGAACTACACATGTTATACGACTATAGTGCTTTAGACCATAACTTATCAGAGGTAGAACTGTCGGTTAACAAGAAAAAATGTGAGTTAATATCTTATCTGATACAACGTTGAAGTCTAGTTCCAATACAAACGAAATGAATTCTACAGAGACCTTTAACATTATACATTTTGATAAAGTATACGAACCAAAGATTATTTTACCTGCTACCAATACGTTTTCAATGGCATTCGGGGATTCTTCTGAAATTGACAACACAAAACAGGAAGCTGGTGAAATGAAGACTGAAGATGTTTGGAAGACTTATTTACGTTGGCCGAAAATTTCAGGAAATAAACAAGAGAAGAAAGTGAGAAGTTCAATGCATTTGGTGTCTAAAGAGTGAAATCAAGAGAAAAGGATACGAAACTAACATTAGCCAAGCAGAAAAAAACAAGATAGGGTATACGAAACAAGCATTGGCCAAACAAATAAAAGAAGACAGAAAAAGAAAAGCTGAAGAGCGAAAGAATAAAAAATAAACAAAAAACAAAAAAAAAAGAAAGGACAAGGAACTAATAGTAACCGAGAATGCTGAAATTAAAAATGAAGACAATACTAGGTGGCGAACACAATAAGCAGAAGAAGGAAGGTTTGAGTGTGGAACAGAAGAAAAAGTAACAGAAGAAGCAGAGTTTGATCTAGAAGAATCTGAAGAAAGAACGAAAGAAAAAGAAACAGAAGAAGGAAAGTTTAATGTAGGTGGTTTTGTGATCGTTAGATACGATGGGCAATATTTTCCTGGCAAAATAAATACTCACGGAGACAACGATTTTGAAGTTACCACCATGCACATGGTGGTAAGTCCTGGAAAAAATTTCTCCACCAAAGAAGATTAATACAATGAGTTTTTATTTAGTTACGGCAATGAATAAACATAACAAGAGTATATGCTCATTCACTGGATCATTTATGTTTATTCACTAGAAAGATGTATATTGGTGTTTCTCGAATATATAACTTTTTTGTAAAATACATAAAAGTATAAGGTAAATTCATCACTCTGAATTCGTTTCTCTGATAATACTAACTATTTAGATTAATACATAATCGACAAAATCTATTATTATCTCATAACGTAATCAAGAAGGCAAAAAATGTAACAACATTCTCTTAAATGTTCATTCATCACTACTGTTCATAGACAAAAACAGTTTCACATCGTCCGCAAACATCAACACCTAACAATCTAATACTTGGGGTAAACCGTTGATAAATATTAGAAAGAGTAAGGGACCCAAATTGGATCCTTGTGGTACACCAGATGTAGGATGATAATTTGAAGATTTTAAACCATTGTACTTTGGGGTCTGTTAGATAAGTAAAATTTGATTAAATTAATATTTGATTGACTAAATCCAGGTGCATTTTCATGAATAGTAGGCTATGACCAATTTTATCAAACGCCTTAGATAGGTAAGTCAGTGTAGACCTGACCTTGTTTGTCTAGAACCTCAAGAAATTGTTCAATAAAGCAAGTTACATTAATAATGGTGGACCCATTTTCTATCAAACCATGTTGAAATGGAGATATTGAAGTACCTTCAACTTCATTCTGTAATTCTTTGCTTGTACCACCCATTTCATCGTAGTTATGTTCGATTTTCAAGAACTTGATGCGTCATTGCCCTCTTGTATACATATTGAACTGATTGCTGCATTAAATGTATCAGTACTTGCAATAATAACTTCCTTACTATTCGCTTGCTACAATCTATAGTTAGGACTATTCCTTTCACAACCAGCGAAAATCTTTTATTGGCTTTCTTTTCAAAATCTCCACGAAATTGGTTTGGTATTAGTACATACGCTTCTGCCAAAAATTTTAGTAAATGATCCAATTTTAAATCATTGCGTGTAAACTTTTCATATGAACTTTTACTTTCATCCAATTTAGATAATCTTCATTTAATAAATAAGCCGAGGGATTTATGGATTCTGCCTGTAAATGCGAAAGAATTTAATTGAACGTAAGCACGGTCATATTGCATCCTGTACGAACTTAAGGTAATTAATCATTTATGTTTGTTTTTTTCTGTTTAAATAAAGTTGTGCATTTGAACTTACCCAAACACATGAAAGCACCTTTGTTGTATATTTTCTTATGAACGCCCTTCAGATTTGTTGATACATTTATATTTACGTTTCAATCAGACTTGTTTTTTACGTGTCCATCGTAATGTTGCTTGAGGTAAATAAAATTGAAGTGTAAGATTATTTAAGTTTGGGATCTGCACATGCCAGCTACAACCAATTCATTTTAATGTTGAAATATAGGTAACAAATATTAATTTTCTAGACTGTTAATCTCACAGCAAGACAATTATTTACGTTTTACTCAAATTAGTAATGAGCTATAACTTTGATTATCTTTTGTTTATCTATAATTTTTGAGATTTACAGCCTTCCAGTGGCGACGGTTTTCATCGTTTACGATTTTGACAAAAGCTTTTAGCATTGCGTATTTGATTGTGTTTTATACTATCTTTTTATTAAGGTTAAGATTTTTGAATATAGAATTTCTTTCATAAAGTTAACGTCAAGTAAAATAAAATTTGAGCAATTGTGTTTTATGACCATTACAATTGGTCTCGCAGCACGCTTACGTTATTTCTTTTTGATTGCGTGCGAATATTTTGAAGCTTTTATAGATAGCAGTAGTCCAGGAGCACAATTTCTGGTTGATCTGGTTAATGCTACAAAAGGTAAGCAAGTTTTTGTTTGTTTTTGAACATTACTGCGGAGGGTCGGTGGTAGGGAAATTGAAATTGTGCTTGGTGGCGCACGCAGACTATATGGTGCTGGTGGCTAAGGAAGAAAAAGAAATGAAGGAGATGATGAAAACGTTGGAAAGATACACAAAAAGAAAGGAACTGGAAGTAAATACAAAGAAATCAAGGATAATAGTATTCATAAAGAGATGGTAGAAGAAGGAAGAGGGACGAGTGGAAATGAAGGGAGGAGTGAAGGAACTCACATACGTGGGATATACGATTGGACAGGACAATAAGGATGGGGAACACATCAAGGAAAAAGTGAGAAAAGGAAATAAATTAATAGATCAAGCGTGGAATGTGGGGAAAGGTTCTTTGGAATGGACTTAGGAAAAGGAAACTACTATATGATATAAATTAAGTGGTGTTATATGGGGCAGAGTGTGGGAGTGGAAGGAGCAAACAAAGGTGGAAGGGCTACAATCAAAATATTGGAAATGGGTATTGGGTTTTGGTAAGGAAACGCCGGGGTATGTTATAAGAGAGGAAGTACAAGAAGGAAAAATAAAGGTAGAGGTGGGAAGCAGGGCAGCAATGTGTGAGGAAGAAATGAAGGAAAGAACGGAAAGTAAAATACTACAGGCATGTTGAAAAGAGATAAAGGAAGGAGAGTGAAATGCGGACGCCATAGTATAGATGAATATTATAAAAGAAACAGGTACGCGAAGCAAGAATTGAAGAGATTAAGGGAAGAGGGAGTGAGGGTAATCAGAACAGACAGGGACGTAGAAAAGCAAGAAAGATGGGCAAAAATAAAGTAAACAAAATACAATGTAAATTATAGAAAGATTAAAGATTTTCTGCATCGCACCAGCAGAAAATCCAACAAGCCAAGCTAGTGTGGAAATGAAAACCATATGGATTCCAATAATGCGCAAAGAGCCTAAGCGCAATACACCTGAGGAAAAAATTATAAAACATGAATTCGACTCAAGTGCAAAAACAGTCTTTCTCAGGACTAAGCCTGATGACGGAAGCACAGTCCGCTTCCGAAACGTCGCGCTGAAAAAAACAAAAACCGTGGAAACAGGCCGTTCAACTCAACTAAAGCGAAATGTGCTTTCTATAATGGAAAATTTTCATCACGTTGCAGTCATGAAATTTTGAATCTTGGGCAATTTCAAATCCGGTATTTTAAATATCAGGAATTGAATGGTTATACACGTCGTGTGCACAATGATCCGGAAAATATTGAAATGAATTTCAGTAGCAGCACAATAACTGTGACTGGTGTAAACAGGCGCAATGCAATAGTATAACGGTGTAGGTAAAAATGACAGCGTTGGTGGTTTTAGTGGAGTCATTGCTCCAAGTAAAAGAACATGATCTGGATAGAACACTCAGGAGGAGATAAAATGTTGAGGGGGTATGTAGGTCTAATGATTTTTCTGGTGGTGGTGAAATCTTATTTACTTTTTCTTATATTTTTGTGAACAATTTTATAAAGGAACTTGAGGAAGGATAGGGCGAATGGAATAACTATATAGGAAAACCTCCTACAGTTCAGGAAGTGTCCAACGCTGGATAGAAAGTAC
>JARFJB010001918.1:65000-302500 GCA_036346205.1 Vesta saturnalis | reverse complement strand
CAATCGAAGATATTCGAGATTTTTAGGACTTAAGGGTAAATTATTATTGCATAACAACACTTGAAGATGATGAGGAAGCCGCAGAAAAAGATAAAGAAGGTGAGGCTGGGAGTAGGGTCAAGGTAAATGCTAGTACATTCGCCGAGAAGTCAAAAGAAAAAGAAGATCTAACAGATAAGGGCGATGATGATCCTGATAATGCTGCTGCTTATACATAAGATGTAACCTTAAAAATAGTGTTACCTATTACAGATGATTGAAAACCCCTACGCTGTAGAGATGATAACACTTTGTAGCAAGTTTCGAAGGATGTGGAGTTACAGTCGAAAATGGAATTAGCACGGAAAGTGACAGATAATTAAAGCGCACCGGTCTAGCTCGGTGGGACAGTGGGTCGTGGGTGTTTCTAAATTTAAATACTAAAGGTGGTTTGTCGTATCGTCGAAAGTCATCAATAAGGGTGAGTCACAATCGTGATAAAGGGCGCCTGTCTGTTGTTAAAACAAAATCGGTAAGAATACACCTGGGCACAAGTAGTTAAATCAGCCCCAAATAGACAAGAGCCTCACTTACCTTTACGCTAGCTACCTGAAGATGCACGTAAATGGTACTCCGGGAATTCTAGCTCTACAACAAATCTCAGAATATTCACACGCCTTCAAGTAATAATGCTAGTAAACCTAATTAAT
Organism: Vesta saturnalis; assembly: GCA_036346205.1. Taxonomy (NCBI): domain Eukaryota; kingdom Metazoa; phylum Arthropoda; class Insecta; order Coleoptera; family Lampyridae; genus Vesta; species Vesta saturnalis. The sequence goes on along the minus strand of JARFJB010001918.1, from coordinate 301,811 downwards.
TAACCATCTATTAAATAAACAGAAATAAAACACAAAGACGATACATATGCATAAACGTACTCCGCACCAATGTATGTGCCGGTTATCTTAGAATTTGGGTTGGGGAGAATTTACTACCGCTAGTAGAACACCGGCACTTGCGCCGCCATCTTGGATTTTGACGTCACAAGACCGCCCACGTGGGGGACCGGATTTTCCACCCTTATTTTTACACGCTTACGTGTAGGACGTGTTTTTTCACCCCTATTTTTGCACATCCACGTGTGAGACCGGATTTTCCACCCTTATTTTACTCACGTGTAGGACGTGTTTTTTCATCCCTATTTTTGCACATCCACGTGTGAGACAGTATTTTCAACCCCTGCTGGAAATTTTATCCTAATTATTTTTATACGTGTACGAGTGAGACAGGATTTTCCACCCTTATTTTTACACATCCACGCGCGACACTGTGTTTCAACCCTAATTATTTTTACTCGCTTACGTATAGGACATGTATTTTCACCCTATTTTGCACATCCACGTGTGAGATCGTGTTTTCAACCCTAATTGTTTTATTCGCTTACATGAAGGACCGTATTACCCTTACTTTTATTATTTCTTTTGGGGTTAAACCTTATGGCTGTATTAAGGACCTTTTGACAGCCAGGACTTTTGCTAACGTGAGGGGCTGGTCCTGGTCTTGGCTTAGAACTGTATTTAGGACTGGAGCTAGGGCTGGTCTAAGGATAAGTCTTAGAGTTTGGTCTTTGGTGGAGCTAGGGTTGAGTCAGGCCTTGGTGGTGGAGCTAGGGTTTAGAACTGTATTTAGAGTGGGCTGTATGTAGAGCTGAGGATAAGTCTTAGGGTTATTTCTGATGGTATTAAGGTCCTTCTGATAGTTTAGCCCCGGAGGCTGGGCAGACACATACGCATACAATAATTGCATAATTAATAAGATATTATTATTTAGTCTATTGCTTTAAAAGGGTTAAATGCTATTGGAGAAAACGTTTCTAATAAGGAGATGAGATAGCATGTAAGGATTGATCTTGCGTGGGGAAATTGAATGACAGTAAAATTTAATTATAGAACACTTATTTTTATAGTCATAATTAAAAAATCCTCAATGAACTATAAAAATTACTGACACTCCTAATGAAACAATTTTTTTATTAAGTTAATTAATCACATTAACAGTTTGTTTTCTAAAACGCATATTAAAAATAGTTTACCTGCATTGAAATAATATCCATCCGTCCGCTAAGAATGTTGTACGCCTTAATATTTTTTAAAGAAACTTAATGCTTGTGTTTTATAACTGTAATTAAAAATCTGTAATAATAAAGGGTTAACACCACACTTACCAGATCTGTACTTAAAGAACGTTTTCGAGGCACTGATTTATGCGTGATGGTCACCGCTGTGGTTATCTGTCAACTAAAACTTTCTAGATTGTGTAAAACCAGCTATTGGTTTTTTTTGTAAAATATACAAACAACCTCATTGTCTTTATCATACTTACAGCAACATGCATTTACCTTTCTCTTAAAATAAAATTGTTTTGAAAATATTCGTATACGGACACACAAAGTGTTTTTATAAAAACCATATTAAGTGTTTGGAATGTTTAAAATTCCATAACATTTTAGTAAGAAATCACTGTTCACGTTTACTTTTAACTAATTACCGTGTAATTATATAACTTTGTTAAATTTAATAGTCTAAAACCAATATAAATGGTTAATATAATTTCTAAAAATATTATTAGAGTTGATATGCCGTTTTATTTCAAGTAATTGTTTTCAATATATAAAATGTGTAATGGACCTGTATTATTTGTTGTAACCTTCACTTACATAAATTCAACTTATACACGAATTAATAACGACCTCCACTAGTTTATAACACAATCGCTATGTATTTTTTTATTTACACCGTACTTCTATAAACTTTAACGCTCCATTTTAATAGGGTGATCAACTATCTGAAAAAGGTTTACTGTTAAAGTATACGATGAAGATCGTTTAAAGCAAACCTTGTATTATTCTTATATACGAATGAATTTCAAAATACTAGTACAATTAACATGAAGGTTTATAAATCTACATCCAGACAAGGAAACAGTTTTAAACACAAAGAATTTATCTGTAAGGTCAGCAATGTTATTACATAAGACGTTTTAAAAACGTGGTTATTCCACATTGAGAAATTGTTAGTCATGAGAAACAAGCTGGTCTCGAAGTTAGCCTTGAAGTTAGCTAGTCATAGGTTTTGAAGTTTATCTTGAAGTTAGCCTCGAGCAACTTTTATAAAAATGTACACCTTGAAGTTTAAGTTGAACAGTATAATTGGTTTATGAATATTAATTATTATTCTAAGTAAAAATGTTATTAAAAAATGTTTTCTAAATTACCCTTATGTAGACTATATGCTTGATCTATACACGAAATTGTTATTTCACAACAGCATAACTCATTCTACCTTGATGATAAAGTTGTTAACCTTGAGAAATCAAGTTAGTTTTAAAACTCAAACAATCCTCTAGTTATACCACTCCAGATCAATGTAGAAGGGTCCAATGCTGGTCTGGTTTGTCTGACAGGGTCCTGTTTAAACGAAATTAATCGCACTCGGTCGATGGTGATCGTGTCTGCAAGTTGTATTACGAAGTCAACGATAAAGTCGTTAACAAAACTTGATAATCTTTAATACGATACATCTAAAATTGTACTATTTATCAGATGGGATTATACAATCAACTAAACGTTTTACAAATTTCTATCTGTAAAATAAAGTGACGTAATCTAAATGTTTATTATTGAAATTTCTAGTATGGATCACACGTCATTCGAAATTTATGAGAATACGTCGTTTGACATCTCACGTCTTGACTGAGATTATATTGTAACCTGATAAAGATGCTTAATAACCCTAATGTTTATCAGACATATTACATGGACAGGTTAGTCTAAATTAAATGATTTCATACGATGCTCTGAATGCTGAACACTTAACCTTAAGTCTGCTGCCGAAGTTGTACACGATTCACTTTCTTCAATTTTTATCTGTACTCTATTTCGAAGCTAGTAATACGTTTTTCTAATACATAAACAGAACTTCAATATGTATACGTGAGCAAAACACATGAGCTAGTTAGTTTCACTTATATACTTTACATAAGCCTGATTTATAATATAAATACATCTGTCAAAAACTGATTAAACATAACTCCACGCCCAGGTATAGCAAGCAACGCAATTATAGCTTTAGTCAAACAATAGCCTACAACTACATACAATCGACTAGCACTGCTTTAGCACGAGGATCAAACGAAAAACACGCACGCACGCACGCACGCACAAGCTTGCACGTACGCTCGCACGTACGCACGGCGAACGCACGTACGTACGCACGCACGCTCGCACGTACGCACGAACGTACGCACGCTCGCACGTACGCAAGCTCACACGTACGCGCGTGTTTACAAGTTTTTCGCTTTAGCGTGTTTTCGCTCTCGTGTGTGTGTGTGTGTGTGTGCGCATACGTGCGTGCGTGCGAGCGTACGTACGGGCGTGCGAACGCGCGTACGTGTGAGCTTGCGTACGTGCGAGCGTGCGTACGTTCGTGCGTACGTGCGAGCGTGCGTGCGTACGTAGAGCGTTCGCACGTGCGTGCGTACGTGCGAGCGTACGTGCAAGCTTGTGTGCGTGCGTGCGTGCGTGCGTGTTTTTTCGTTTGATCCTCGTGCTAAAGCAGTGCTAGTCGATTGTATGTAGTTGTAGGCCCTATTGTGTTGACTAAGAGCTATAATTGGAAGCGTTGCTTGCTATACCTGGGCGTGGAGTTATGTTTAATCAGCTTTTTTTTTGACAGATGTATTTATTTATGATAAGATCAGGCTTGCATGTAAAGTAATATAGAGGTGAAACTAACTAGCTCATGTGTTTTGCTGCTACACGTATCACAGTATTGAAGATTCTGTTTATGTATTAGAAAAACGTATTACAGCTTCGAAACAGAGTACAGATAAAAAATTGAAGAAAGTGAATACGGTACAACTTCGGCGAGCAGACTTAAAGGTTTTAAGTGTGTACAGCATTCCCAGAGCATCGTTGAAACCATTTAATTTAGAGCTAACCTCGTGTCCATGTAATAATGTCTGATAAACTATTAGGGTTATTAGCTTGCTTTATAGGTTACAATATAATCGTTCAAGGTGAAGACGATGAGATGGTAGTATCTCAAAATTTTGATAATGGTGATGCTATGAAATTTCAAAATAAAATTAGATTACGTCACTCTTATTTTCAGATTAGAAATTTTTTAAAACGTTTAGTTGACGTTGCTATTAATCCCATCTGATAAAAAATCCACAAAGATGTATGCGGCAGAAGTGTTGAGATGCTTGAAATCGACCCCCAGCCACAATAAGAATGTGTTTTCGACTTGTATGTGCTTCTAATCAACTACCCAGACACGCACCTCGACCGAGTGCGATTATCGTAAACACGGACCCTGCAGACAAACCAGACCAGCATTGGACCTCTATCTACATTGACGAGAGTGGTAACAGAGGGTTGTTTGAGTTTCAAACCTACTTGTTTCTCAAGGTTAACAATTTTCTCAAGGTAGAATGAGTATGCTGTTGTGAAATAAAATTTCGTGTATAGATCAAGCATATAGTCTACAAAGGGTAATTAATAGAAAACATTTTTTAATAACATTTTTTCTTAGAATAATAAAAATATTCATAAACCAATATACGTCAACTTAAACTCAGGTGTACATTTTTTATAAAAGTTGCTCGCAAGGCTAACTTCAAGATAAACTTCAAAACCTATGACTAGCTAACTTCAAAGCTAACTTCGAGACCAGCTTGTTTCTCATGACTAACAATTTTCTCAATGTGGAATAACCACGTTTTTGTAAAACGTCTTATGTAATAGCAAAACTGTTTCCTTGTCTGGATGTAGATTTATAAACCTTCATGTTAATTGTACTAGTATTTTTGAAATGTCATTCGTATATAAGAATAATACAAGGTTTGCTTTAAACGATCTTCATCGTATACTTTAACAGTAAACCTTTTTCAGATAGTTGATCACCCTATTAAAATGGAGCGTTAATAGTTTATAGAAGTACGGTGTAATAAAAAATACGCTACATAGCGATTGTGTTATAAACTAGTGGAGGTCGTTATTAATTCGTGTATAAGTTGAATTTATGTAAGTAGAAGGTTACAACAAATAATACAGGTCCACTTACACATTTTATATATATTGAAAACAATTACTTGAAATAAAACGGCATCTCAACTCTAATAATATTTTTTAGAAATTATATTAACCATTTATATTGGTTTTTAGACTATTAAATTTAACAAAGTTATATAATTACACGGTAATTAGTTAAAAGTAAACGTGAACAGTGATTTCTTACTACATATTTTAAACATTCCAAACACTTAATATGGTTTTTATAAAAACAATTTGTGTGTCCGTATACGAATATTTTCAAAACAATTTTATTTTAAGAGAAAGGTAAATGCATGTTGCTGTAAGTGTAATAAAGACAATGAGGTTGTTTGTATATTTTACACTATGGGGAAACCAATAGCTGGTTTTACACAATCTAGAAAGTTTTTAGTTGACAGATAACACAAAAGCGGTGACCATCACGCATAAATCAGTGCCTCGAAAACGTTCTTTAAGTACAGATCTGGTAAGTGTGGTGTTAACCCTTTTATTTATTTACAGATTTTTAATTACAGTTATAAAACACAAGCATTAAGTTTCTTTAAAAAATATTAAGGCGTACAACATTCTTAGCGGACGGATGGATATTATTTCAATGCAGGTAAACTATGTTTTTAATATGCGTTTTAGAAAACACAAACTGTTAATGTGATTAATTAACTTAATAAAAAAATTGTTTCATTAGGAGTGTCAGTAATTTTTTATAGTTCACTGAGGATTTTTTAATTATGACTATAAAATAAGTGTTCTATAATTAAATTTTACTGTCATTCAAATTCCCCACGCAAGATCAATCCTTAACACAGATGCTATCTCATCTCCTTATTAGAAACGTTTTCTCCAATAGCATTTAACCCTTTTAAAGCAATAGACTAAATAATAATATCTTATTAATATGCAATTATTGTATGCGTATGTGTCTGCCCAGCCTCCGGGGCTAAACTATCAGAAGGACCTTAATACCATCAGAAATAACCCTAAGACTTATCCTCAGCTCTACATACAGTCCCACCCCTAAATACAGTTCTAAACCCTAGCTCCACCACCAAGGCCTGACTCCAACCCTAGCTCCACCACCAAGACCAAACTCTAAGACTTATCCTTAGACCAGCCCTAAGCTCCAGTCCTAAATACAGTTCTAAGCCAAGACCAGGACCAGCCCCTCACGTTAGCAAAAGTCCTGGCTGCCAAAAGGTCCTTAATACAGCCATAAGGTTTAACCCCAAAAGAAATAATAAAAATAAGGGTAATACGGTCCTTCATGTAAGCGAGTAAAAATAATTAGGGTTGAAAACACGGTCTGACACGTGGATGTGCAAAAATAGGGGTGAAAATACATGTACTATACGTAAGCGAGTAAAAATAATTAGGGTTGAAAACACAGTGTCGCGCGTGGATGTGTAAAAATAAGGGTGGAAAATACTGTCTCACTCGTACACGTATAAAAATAATTAGGATAAAATTTCCGCAGGGGTTGAAAATACGGTCTCACACGTGGATGTGCAAAAATAGGGATGAAAAACACGTCCTACACGTAAGCGAGTAAAAATAAGGGTGGAAAATCCGGTCTCACACGTGGATGTGCAAAAATAGGGGTGAAAAAACACGTCCTACACGTAAGCGTGTAAAAATAAGGGTGGAAAATCCGGTCCCCCACGTGGGCGGTCTTGTGACGTCAAAATCCAAGATGGCGGCGCAAGTGCCGGTGTTCTACTACCGCTATTTCTTCATAGGTTCTGCAAGTTATGTCCTCTAATTACGTAGACTAATTTTTAAGTTAATCTTACCTGAAATACAGTTAAAACTCAAAACATTTACGAAAAACAAGTTGTTCAACCAAAGTTATTAATCCTACAACGTGAGATTTTTATACACATCGACCTAAAGTACAACCAAATAATCAATCAAAAGCGCAGATGAAAATAACATCAACTAACACTTCCACCAAAACTACTACGTTCACCTGCTTATTGCCTAATAATTTAGCAAAACACTGTCAATAGTACACCACAAATGTACAACCATAAATGTTTGACTACCTTCTAGAAATATTCTTTGAACTTTTCTCGTCAGGAAAATTATTAATAACTTTTAAGAGGCAACCAAATGCAGCAACTCCCAAATAGCAAATTCGATAACGTTGCGTTCTTGGTTGACTGAATAACCACGTTATAAAGTTTATATGCACAGTAGCTTTTGTACACGGCATTATTTACGCAATGTTGAATTAAGTAAGTAGCTTTATTTACAAGTCTTTATGATTAACGTAAGTATTTACAAATTTAAGTACACGTCTGTTAGGGCTGATCGTTATTACACGTGAGGAATGGGAGTGCCTTCATAACAGTTTTTACTGGATATTGTCAATCCGCAAAATTGCGTTAATTAATTTACTAACAGAATGCATTTGAAAAAAACAATCCCTTTTATGAAACGTACGTAAACGACGCCAAGTGCCCGAAAATTCTATAAACTCCCAGGAGAGATGAATCACTATATATGCATCCAGACGGTGCTTTGGTTGCACACAACTTTTTCGAAACGTTCGGTTCCCAGGTCTTCCATATCCCACACCCCGCGTAACAGCTTACACGTTTAATACACGATGGTCCGTTTTACAGTCCCCCACTCCAATTAGGCGCGCAAAAAAAATCACGTTCCCGCTCTTAAGAACATGGCATAATATTTTCTCTCATCACACTTTTACACGAAACTCCACTGAGTGTCGTGGCCTTAAACTCGTTACTCATACTTTGAAGGCGATTATACATTGTGTCATATGATATTTTTAGTATGAATGCGTAATTATAATAGTAATAGTAATAATAATTACAATAATTTAAATTGAAAAAAAGCAAATTAATAATTTCCATGCATTTGATCGAGTGGGTAGGTAAACGTCATTTGCCATTTAATTTAATTATTAAACGTCATTAATTTGACAATTACAATAAAATCTGACATAATGCAGTCTTGTTTATTGAAGCGATTACCTAGCTACCTTTATACGCACGGCGTGCGATAAATATCCAATTATGCACGCGTTTGGGTTTATTTTGGATGGTTTACAATCCATGAATACTAAAAATAAATTATAAATTTCACAGTGTGAAACTTCAAAAGCGGTTGCATAAGACGTTATTGAGTCATTGAAGAATATTTGAAATCGACAAATTTTAGTTTTTTCAAAATATCTCAAAATCGAAGAAAGCCAGGATGAATTTGAAATGAGATTTGTCGCTTATTGAATTCTGCAAAACATTCCCCATTTGACATTTGCTCCACCTCTTCTAATAACCAATATACCAATGGTGACCGTTGATGTGGACGCAGTGTATATTACATTGTACCAATTGAAGAACTTATTATTTTCATATTTAGGTGGTTGTATACTTGTTGCATGACAATGAACAGTATCTTCACTTCCTTCTCAAAGGATTTTCGAATATTAGCAGGAGAGCTCAATATGTGGCGCAACGTTCTACTTGTGTTTAAATAATTCCAGTGGACAATTTTCAGTGTGTTATTTAAATAATTAAACTACTTTAGTTTGAAGTCAATCATTAGATAAAACTGTCAGCGTAAAACAGAAATAAATGTAAGCAATTTATCCACCGTTACGTGCAGAATTGCGATAACATTAAAAGCAAAACGAGTGTCTCCATGCTTTTTTTGATCTAATGATGTGATAAGGTTAGCTCAAGCTTGTATAAATTAACTTTATCTTTAAAGATTCACTCAGTCAAACATGCAAACAATTAATTTGTACGAAAAACTGAATTAAATATAGATTAAATACTCCATTTTAAGCAAGGATGATTAAAATTCTAAAATATTCTGATAAAAAAAGTTTTTCTCGCTTTGTTTACGTAGGGAACAGATGAAAAAAGTTGGAACTGCAAAGTTTCAAATGAGTACATTTGTTTTAGGGAACGTCCATTCTTCATTGCATAATTTTCAAATTCGCATTATCCTCTCAGTATATTCAAGAACAAAGTGAATTCATTTTAATAACATTAACTCATTTGCAATTTAAATTTGAATTAGTTTCTGCTCAGATCTTTTGTCGTGTAATACCTTTTTAATGATAACAATCAAGCGTAAATGAGTGCGTTTCTTCTATGTAAGTAATTTTACATATTATTAGTTCGGCTAACATTGTATTTGATTTACTGCAGATAATTTTCCTGCAAAGGACAACTAAATTTAAAAGAAGAGCTCTTATTCCCTAAAGGAAATTTTGTAAATGACGCACGTTAAGGAATTCCCAAAGCGAAGGTATTGGCAAACCAACAAAATGTTTTTTTTTCTTATAAAAATAGAGCCTTTTTTATCATTCGTTCAATGTTTGTGTTTAATCTTTTTTTAAGCTAGACTTTTATATTTATTTTAGCCAATTAAAACCTGGGAAGTTTAGAATTTTGTAACATTTTCCCACATAATGAATTTTAATTGGAATTTTTACGTCTAAAAAGGTACAATAACGCTTTACTTATAATATGGGTTTACGATTTTCTTGTTACTTTTTATAATTAGTTTGTTTTTTATCACAAAGATGGAAAAGCGTGTTACTTATATAATAAAAAAATTTAAGAGAACTAACATCATTCATTAGTGTCACATCAATTAAATAAAGAATAGGTATTTTGTATCTTTTCACCTAAAATTAAAATGAATCGCTGTTCCTCGTGCAAACTTCATTAATTCATTACGCATTTGTGAAATTGAGTTACCCATAGGTAAACTGTATTTCTGTTAAGGCTATACGGGAGACACAGTTTTAATAACGTCGATTTTATTTTAACCGCATGGAACAACGAACGCCGGTTCGGCTTCCGACTCGCCACGGCCACTTTTTCATCACGCACGCAACAACGTTTATAAGTAACAGCAGCTGCAACACTCGGCACTCTTTGTTGAACGTCTGAATAGAGAGGAACGCGAGCGCGAGCAGTAAATCAACTTAACTTTCACTTTCACCTTCACCGTTATTAGTCGTCGATACGTCTTCGGGAACTTCGCCATTTCAAAAAAAGCAGTTGTCACTACTAAGCAGACAATAAAAAAATTGAGAAACGGTAAACAAAAAAAGATAAAATCCGGAGACCAACAGCTCAGGCAAAAGGAACAAAATAAATTCAACGCTAAGGAGCAGCGCAGCTACCGCCCACAACTAAGGAACAGCCACCAATAACAATAAAAAGATGCAGACCGTCTAGAACCAACAGAGAATCCAGTCAACAGCGCAGTGGCGACAGACAACACAGGAAAGGATACTGACAAAAAGAAGAAGACACACAAAAGACAAAGGTACATGCAACAAAAATATATTAAAACTGTGTAGATTATTGAACTAATAACAAAATCGCTGTTCATTCCTTCTACCGACTCTCAGCTTCCAAGCTTTTACCCGGCGGGATGTGAGGCTGCACCCTGTTGAGAGTGAGCTATTCCCAACAACATAAAATTCTCCCCTAATCTATTCAAAAATCCCTACTAAAAACCATGGTTAAACATGGAAAACCCCTCCCTCCCTCACTTAACCCCGGCCCACTTTCCTTCCCGTCAACGAAATCCAACACCTCTTTGGAACCCCATCTGTTACGCTCCGACAACTCTCCTTCTCCACCACTGACCCCAAATCTATCTCATTCTCTTGAGTCATTCGCGGGGTTGACCGAGATATACCCATCCCAGACATCATCTAACCTATAGACACTCCACATGTAACCCGGGCCATCCGGATCGTCTCTAGTACCACAAACCGCCCAACATACCTAATCCGCTTACTCGCCGACTCCAAAACAACCCTCGACTGCCTGCTAACGGGTGGAGTCTGGATGTTCTCCAAACACTACCTCTACGAGCCACCCTACACTCCTAAATCCATCCCTAAATACTGCTCCATCTGTAAACAGCTGGACCAGCAAGCAGTAGAGTACCCCACCCTCCGAACCTTCAAATGCCCATCCGGTGACGGTAGCCACAAATCCCAATTCTTAAATCCCTTTTCACGCCAAGGTGTAACAAATGCGGCGGCTTTCACGCAACTTTTAGCTTCGACCGTGAGAAGCCGCGAGAGATTCTCTCTTCACCTTCCAAAACCGCCAACATCACCTTCCTCGAAGCCGATTCCACTTTCCAGCCAGGCGAACCCACGGTCGAACACTTCCTCCGCACCAACCAATTCCTAGAAGCGATTTCCTTTACTCTCGTGTCATTCTTTTCTGATAGGCAGAAAACCACTTCCTCCTGATATACTAACCATGATCAATTAAAAAAGACAAATATACGGACAATTCATAAGGTACAGAAACCCAGCTCTCAAAACAGGATACAACAGACTCAACGCTTACTTTCGACTAGAAACAAATCGAGCCACACCTACTAGACCCTCAAGGTAACATCATCACCACCGATTAGAAGAAAGCTGACCGATTCAACCTACATTTCCGGGACACCTTCTCTACTCCGGACGACCCGTTGTTTGATAACGAACTCAAAGCTCAACTCGTGTAAAACCTTGAGGGTCTCAGGCAGCGAAGCGATGCCCCGTATATCTTAACAGTCAGATAATTCCTCAGACACGGTACTTGACATACTCCGCAAGAAACAGCACCCGAACAAGACGACCTAAACCGATTCATACCACGAAACCTACCACCAAACGCCATTATACGGTTTACCCAAATATTCAACTAATGCCTATTACTCTCACATTCCCCATCGGAATGGAAATCCACTCAAACAGTCATGAAGGTCAAACCACGTTCGGACCCTGCACAACTCTCCTTATATCGAACAATATCCCTACTGAGCTGCATGGGCAAATGCCTGGAAACTGTAATGTCCAAAAGGCTAGGAGACCATCTCGAAGCCAACAAATCCATCCCAGACTTTAGATCCAACCGCTTATGTCACGATCTACTAGTTAAATTATACGCTGACACCTCCATATCCCTCAACCACCAAAACCACTGCTTGGCAACATTCCTCAATATGAAACAGACTTTGATAAAGTCTGGCACGCCGGACTGATACACAAAACCCCAGCACTGGACGTCCCAAATCACTTCGTCCTTCTTTCATACCTGTCTGACAGGTCTGTAAATGTTGGAATAGGCACAACCACATCCCAGCCGTTTACACCAACAGCAGCCGTACCACAAGGTTCAGCCTTAGCCACACTGCTGTACCTAATCTACGAATACGAAATTCACTTACCTACAAACCAAGACATTGTAATAACCCAATTCGCAGACGACACCTCAATATGGGCGACATGCCGGAAAAGTGAGACCACAAACAAACCATGTCAGAAAAAATACAATTCTCAAACTGGATGACTACACAACTCCATAAAACCTAAAATAAAACTGAAACGCCTATTTGCACTACTGAGACTACTACTAGGCGACTTACCGTAAGGCAGGATCCTAGACGACACCCCTTACCTACTCTGTCTAACCCTACCCCTCTGCTAAAATCATGACGAACGCCGCTCACGAAAATAGGCAAACTCCCAAATACGCAACACCACAACACACCACACCAATACATACATTAGGAGTATTCTTCAACAAATTAAATATAATAAAATAAAACATTTTCTTCATTTTTTTATACCACGCAAAATATACAAGAAAATTGAAACCATAAACGATTCCAACACTAAAACACCCAAAAATAAGAAGATCCAGGGCTGAAGAGGAAGAAAACCCCTAAACTGCCTGGAGAAAAAGAATACACATAAGTAAGCAAATAAGAGAGCAAATAATCTATAAGCAGCAAGCTCATCAGGATAAAGAGACGTGGAAAAGAAGTCCATATCGCAGCAGAAAAGGTCAAGTTCACATTTATCGCGTCAGATCCGGCGGAAAAGCAAACACCTGTTCTCACCAACCGCAATCCACATGGACGGCAACGCATCGTTGACAGTACTTGATCCACAGGCCAATTCGAGTTATGATTCGCGCCAACAGCCCTTACCCCATGCACTAAGCTTTTATAAACGACCTGGTTCATACTTCATTTATTTAAGAATTTCAATGTGTCATTATTTACTCATGTCGTAAAGAATTAAATTACGAATAACAAACAAATTATAAACGATAGAGTTAGGATACTGTGCTGGGAGGGGCAGCCATGTATTCCACTATACTCTAAAAGCATTAGTATAATAACAATCCTTTAAGTTCCATTGAATTTTTTTATAAGCAATATTTTAATTTTATTGTTAAGTTTATTGTATAATTGTACATTTAATAAATTATTTGTTGATACGTTTAGTTTTAACTTTGGTGTTAACAACAAGTTGTTATGACGCGTATTGTAATTATGGTTGTTTCTGAAGGATATATATATACACATATATATATATATATATATATATATATATATATATATATATATATATATATATATATATCTGTGTGTGTGTGTGTGTGTGTGTGTGTGTGTGTGTGGTGCGTGCGTGCGTGCGTGCGTGCGTGCGTGCGTGCGTGCGTGCGTGCGTGCGTGCGTGCGTGCGTGCGTGCGTGCGTGCGTGCGTGCGTGTGTGTGTGTGTGTGAAATTTGAAATTTTAAAATTCATATTTTTAAATAGGGTATTTCCTATGTTTTGTTTTTTATAAGAAAATTTTACCTTTAAATGAATACCGTAAAGGGTTATTGAGGTGTGTTGTGACCATAGCGCGGATCAAAGCTCCACGCTAATATATATATATATATATATATATATATATATATATATATATATATATATATATATATGTACATATATACAGAGTGTCCATTTAGTATGTAATTGTCCGATTTTCAAGGTGGTAGGCATGTATACTTCATGCCAACCGAGGAGGTACCACCACCCTTACCATGGGCTCCTTAATGTTGGGTCTCCGATTTTCTGAGCTCGATAAGGGCTGCCGGTTATCTTTTCCATCATCCTTAATCTATTCTCATGCTTATTCTTCCTTCTCGCCCTCACTGTCTTCCTATCGGATTAAAAGTCCCAAATTAAAAAATAAGGTGGCTGTGGTTTCTGGGGTAATAAATGCCGGACGTAAAATCCTGCCCCATTCGGATGTCCGCGAGGGCAGGGCCCAAGCGACCTCGGTCATCGAAAGTATCAACTTTCTGATTCACTACCGCAACATCCGCGGTATCAGGTCTAATCTTAATGCTATTCACCAACATCTTGAACAATTACAACCTGATATTTTGTTTCTATCTGAAACACAAGTCTCCTCTGAAAGCTCCGAGTCACCCGACTTGCAATTTCCTCAATACCACCTTCACTCTAACTTTCGATATAAAGGAGGCGTATGTGCCTACATCAAGGGCAGAATTGCTTGCAAGAGGGTTCCTTCCTTAGAAAATAAAAATTTTGACGTGATTTAGTTTAACCATTCTGGTCCTAATTTTGTGAAATTCTACTGTTGCATTTATAGGTCTCCTAATTATAGTAACTTTCAAGACTTCTTCGATTACCTTAGTATGAAAGTTGACTATCTCCTGTCTCAGTTTCCATCTTGTGATATCTCAATTGTAGGCGATTTTAATGTTCATAGCTCTAATTGGCTTCAGTTTTCATCTACTACAAATCCATTTGCTTTTTCATGTGATCTCACACAAATGAACCCACAAGAATCCTTAGTAACCCTAACCATACTCTTGTTTATAAAACTTCCGTTCTTTCGCCTTTAGGTCTTTCCGACCATTGTATAATAGAAATAATTTCTACTGTACCTAATTCCACTGTTATTCACAAAACCGATAGAACCTTGTGGTGTTTTAAGTCAGTTCGATGGAGTGATTTACGGGATTTCTTTGCAACCTTTCCATGGCGTGAATATTGTTTTAAGTCGTCCTCTTCTTCGGACATCGCTCTTTCAGTATCTGAAGTCATCCTCATGGGAATGGAGTTATACATTCCCAAAAAACAGTACCATATAAGTCATTCACGTCCCCAACCCTGGTTCAATAAAGCTTGTGCTGATACAATATATTTAAAAAATAAATATTACATTAAATGGAATACTTATCTTTTTTGGGTTTTTAATGGTGTATTTTAAATCATACAATCTAAACGCTTTGATAACACTCACAGTTATCTTCGTCAGTAGTAATATTTGTTAAAATTGCTAAAGATGATGTAAACAATTTTGTCAAAGTTGAAAAAACTCGGTTAACTTAACCCGCATGGGAATTAGTATAGTGTTTTATGGATAATTCTCTTACTTTGTTCCCACAATAAGCCAATTATAGCATATGTTCAAAATGTCGTCCATTTTGATTCAGGAAAGCTGGAAGTCTATTCCGAAATGAAGTTCTGACATTTTGTAACATTATAGATGTAACACTTCTAAGGACGTCCGTGATACGAGTTTTCATGTATCCTCTCATGGTAGCCGGTGTTTTATAAACTGCAGATTTTACAAACCCCCAGAGGAAAAAATCTAAACTCGTAAGGTCTGCCGATCGAGCGGACCAAGCTATAGGACCACCTCTACCGATCCATTTTTCTGGAAATAAAGCATTTACATGCTCTCGGACTTGTCTATGGTCGTGAGGTGTAGCACCATCCATCTGAAGCCACATCTGTTGTCTTGTTTCCTCCGGAATACGTTGAATAAGAAGTGGAAAGTCTTCATTCAAAAAATTGTAAAAAACATCTCCGTTTACGCGGCCCTCAAAGAAATGCGGTCCTATAACATAATTACCAACAATACCTCCCCAGATATTTAAACTCCATTTCTGTTGAAATGATTTACATGTACTAAATGTGAATTTTCGGTGGCGTAGTAATGATAATTATGTCTATTAACAAATCCATTTCGATGGAATGTATATTCGTCTGTGAATAATATGTAGAATGGAAACTGATTATTTTCCTGTAATTTAATTTGCATCGATTGACAAAAGTTAACTCGTTGAATGTAGTCATCAGCGTAGAGGTCTTGATGGAGTTGTACATGAGTGGGATGTAGTTATTCTTTTTGATACATTTAGATACGGGGAGTTTTCCAATATCTAGATTCCTGCTAACTTCTTGTACACTTATTGCTGGAGTTTCCACCACGGATAATGTAATATCCAATTCATTTTCTTCATGTAAAACAGATTTGCTTCTTGTTTTTTTCTCATATATTGCGTTGGCTGTTCTTTCAAAGCGGTCTTTTAATTTTTCAAAACACTTTACCTGGGGATGTATTCTATCTGGATATTTTTGTGCGTAGAGTCGTCACGCTAACGAACAATTTCCATCACTTTCTCCTCCATGCTCACAAGTTGTCTTGAATAATTTGTTTGATTCATTGCTTTACTAACATATGCAAACATCTTAAATTAACGAAGTTTATGACAATAAAGCTATTTTTGATGACAAGTAAATAATAAACAAAATGTCATGTTAGGAAACAACCATCCCTCAGCCTTCTCTGCTAAAATACACATTTAAAACGAGAAAATTCATGATGTTGGTTAGATGGTTGTAACATCCATTATTTCGGATGTGATGTTATGTTATTTTCCTAAACTAATTGATTTAATATTCAAATTGTTGATGGTCACTCTTACTCAACACACATTTTTAGTATTTGGAACCACTTGTTACAGTTGGTAACATTGAACGTTATTTAGTGAGTTCTTAAAAATAGCGTTTCTTCTTCCTGTTTCAAAGTGGTGCAAGCCATGCTTTAATACCCAGAAGAATCAAATAATTTCTGGATTTATTTCATCCATCGACGAAAGTCGGAATTATACGTGTTCTTCAGTATAAGAAATGATTAATTGGTATTATTTATTTCTACGCATTTTTCCGATATAAATGGTAATTAAAAGCGTTTAGGTATGCATCTCTTCCATTTTTTGTTTCTGTATTTAAAAATTGCTTTACTTTTAGCCATCACCACAGCTATCTTGTAATTTAAAACTACCTGCTTTAAAGAAAATGCTTTAAATATCTCGATATCTAAACTGTGGTTACAAACATAAGTTTATATCGGAATTTCTTTTGTGAACTTGGTGAAGATAATGTATTCAAAGGCGTTACTCATGTCTTATTTTAATAAATTACAGATTCGACCTCCACTTCGACTTCGACTTTCACTTCTACGTTTATTTCTACCACTACTTTACTCTAGTGATAACTCAGATAACCATAAATATACTTTTACTCGTTCAATAACTACATACATAATTAGATAGATTGCTAACTGCTTCTTACTTTAGGTGAAATGTCACATTGACTGGAAAGTTCCTTAATTAATAGTACTGAATATCACGAAGATCTGTAACTAACTCCAACAAAAGGAATAATTCCAGAGCTAAGTTAAACTATAATTATATACCTTTGTGTGTGAATGTAAATACACTTTTAAATTTTGTAAATGTACTGCTTGTCTTACCTTGTCATAGGTTCACATAGAACAATTTCGCTTTAAAATTTAATATAGTTATCTGCATTAGTTTTAAAACAAAGTCAATATTACACCTTTTCAATTTATTCATAGATATTATTTCTTTTTGTAAACATAGGTTATCCACAGGTAAATGCATTTGTCGTCGAGCGCTATGTATTATGGTTGTGTTATTAACTATATAATGTTTAAATATTCGTCTCATTAGAAGACTAATGTATAATTGACTGATATTGTTTAACTAATTTATTATTTGGTTTTTATTACTGTATATTGTACAATAAATTTAAATGTTTTGTCGGGTGGCCTGTGCATTTTAATTAGCAATGGCAATTTTGATGCTATAAATATATTCTTCTTTTACTAAAAATATATTATAAACTCAAACTTCATTAGCTTGGAACCGTCCTAATTCAATTTAACTTGACCTGTATGTTACATGCTTCATTTTATTGTGTTTTTTTTATTAAAATTACAGTAAATTACTGTAGGTACTACCTTTTTAATTTAAACAAAGGATAATTGCAACATTCCGTTATTTTTGGGGATTACATTATAGGAAAATAAAAATTTTTGGTACTAGTTTGTCGATTGTTACTATTTATATCAAATTTGTGGATGTATAACCTTTCTGTATAACCTATCTAACTAGCTATCTCATTGTATAATTACTTCTGTGCGTTGTGAGTTACCTTTCCTATTTTGAGTTTTGAGGAAAGTGCTCTTTTCTGTATTTTACTTAAAAACTCGTGGCGTCCTAATTTCTGTCCTTCGTTCTAGATATATATCTTTCTTTCCTTTCTCCCTCGGGCCTCAATGTTCCTCACGCATGCCCTCTGGTTGTGTAAAAGTATTACACGAATTATTTTCTTTGTAGAAAATAACATTTACTATTATTTCAATTTGCAAAGCGCAATTGTATAAAAATCTGGTGTGTCTTCACTCAACATTCCCGCATACATAGACATACAGGGTAGCCAAACGAGGAGGGGGTGGAAGATTTCACAAAGATTAAATCAGTTAGCGAAATGATTTTTGGACGACGGGTAGATATTAGTAGGTAGCACATAACAAAAATATTTTTGATCATATTTATACAGGGTGAATCTTATCTAATCCGCCAAAATTAAAGGAGCACTAGAACTCATCATTCTAAGCAAAAAAGTTCATGTGTACATAGGTCCGGAAATGCTTCGTTTCCGAGATACAGAGTGTCAAAGTTGAAAAAAGAAATCATGTTTTTTTTCAATATCTTTCGACTGTTTCGATATGATTTCATGAAATTTCATAGACGGGGGTTTTTTGAGATGATAAATACAAATTTGTGGTCCATTTAGTTGTGGTTTCTAGAGGGCGCCAGCGGTAACCATTGTGACCCATTTAAATCGTTGCAATTTTTTTGTGCTACACTGTATGCCATTCTGGACTAGAAAAATCGATTCTCCTATCCTTTCTGCTAAAAAAAGGTGTATCTTAGTGAAGTCGCTAGGAGTAACCTTTTCCGAGAAAACCGCATTTAAAACTCACAATGTTTATTTATTTAAAACTAACTTTTGTAAGGAGCGCTAAAATATCCAACATTAAAAAGGAAAAAGAAAAGAAATTAATATTAAAAGTAAACATGTTCTTTTGATAACAACTGACCCAAAAAAAAACCCGTATACGAAATTTCATGAAATTATTTCGAAACAGTCGAAAGGTATTGAAGAAAACGCGATTTATTTTTTCAACTTTGACACCCTGTATCTCGGAAACGAGGCATTTCCGGACCCATGTACATATGAACTTTTTTGCTTAGAATAATGCGTTCTAGTACTCCTTTAATTTTGGCGGATTAGATAAGATTCACCCTGTATTCATGCTGGAGAAAACTAAACTTAAATTTTTTTAATGAAACACCCTGTATATTATTATATTTTGTGAAATCCCATAAAACGCTTTCATTTGATACCAAATTGTATGGGTCTATCTATTTTGGTTTTAGAGATATTCAATTGTTTTTCGAAAAAATTATCCATTTGCGGTCGCCGCCACTGATTTGTTAAGCGACTTTTGTTTATTTTAAAATGACAAAAAATTTTGGTGGTTCTGCAGCATTTTGAAATTTCCTAATTTTCAGATTTTTTTAATAATGTACAGGGCGCGTCACTGTTTGTAACATCTTTTTTTTTATTTTTTTAAATGGCACCTCCCATG
This sequence comes from Vesta saturnalis, assembly GCA_036346205.1. NCBI lineage: Eukaryota > Metazoa > Arthropoda > Insecta > Coleoptera > Lampyridae > Vesta > Vesta saturnalis. Next base: position 281,959 of record JARFJB010001918.1, on the reverse strand, counting down.
ATGTTCATGACAATCGAAGCTTTATTTTTCATCAAGCATATCTTATACCTAAAATTAATAATTTTTAAAATATTTTCAGTTTATTTGTGAAATTGCGACTGTTATACAAGAAGACTAAAATAGAGGTATTAAGTTGGGTATGGGATTGTGGTTTCTTACTAAAAAATTGTTGTTGGCCATGTGATATTTTATCCTTCATATTTTCTGGTATGGTTGGAATTTCTTTGTACAGCTTGTCCCATTTTCGTAAGTTTTACGGGGTATCTCGCTTATTTTTTAGGTTCGAACCTTGCGGTTTTCGCGACACCGTGCTACTTTTCAATGAAACCAAAGATGCAATAATCAAATTTGCCATAACCATCTTAGTTTTTGTGCTACAGGGTGATTTTGGAAAAATTGCATTTTCAGTCATCCCCTGTAACTCTGTTATTGTCAGACATATTAAAAAAGTAAAAACTGATGTTTGTAGATTTTTTTACGTAGAATCCAGTGGCGATACTCAGATTTTCTTTAGAGGTCACAGTTTTTGAGATATTGACATAACCTACTTTTTTTTAATGGGATACCCTATATATTTTTTTTAAATCTTTTTCCGCTTGCCAAGAGCTTTTCAAAAATATAGCGTAGTCTATATTTATTTTTATAAATAACGTGACAAAATGTTTTTTTTTCTATAATTTACATTGATAATAGTGGATAGCCGTGGGTAACCATGGTAACGCAAAAAACAAAATAATTAACGTTGTGCCATTACTTTTTGACATTCTCTAAGAATAAAAATCATTAAAACCATTTCCTGAATATTTAGTTATGTTCAACACTTCGAATAAATTGAAACACAAATTAGATTTAAACTGTTAAACTGTTTAAATTGCTACAAACAATTCTTCCTTTTTCAATGCAATATTATCATGGCACTCTTGTTTTTTAATTGCGGGTTTAAACATTAATTCCAAATAATCATTGTTATTTGACCAGTAACCAATTTAAATCTACAAGACGTAGAAAACTGAAAAGTTGATTTGAACATAATCAAATTGAGTACTTCAGAAATTTTAGTAAGGATTGATTTAAATTTGCTTAGAATCAAGAGTGTTATATGCATTAATTTTGTTCAGAAAGGTCTGTTAAGTTTAAAATAATTCATAAAATTAATTTGTAATTGTTATATTAACTCTTCTTGTTGTTTAAAAATTTTTTTTTAGTAAAAGACTACAATCAAGGACTGATTTAAATTTAGAAATTTCATTAAGGATTGATTGATTTGGGAGTATATACCAACTTTGTTCAAAAAATTCAGTGAATTTGTAATTGTTATATTAACTCTTGTTTTTACTTGGAAAAATTTTTTAGCATTAAAAAGATCGCCAAAGTTTCGTTTATAAATTAATACAACTTGATTAAAAAATTCCTTAGCATGAAACTGTAATTCCAAAACCATCTTTATATGTTTATATTTACAGACGTAAAAAATGTAATCGTTGATCTGAACATAATCAAATTGAGTACTTCAGAAATTTTAGTAAGGATTTATTTAAATTTGCTTAGAATCAAGAGTGTTGTATGCATTAATTTTGTTCAGAAAGGTCTGTTAAGTTTAAAATAATTCATAAAATTAATTTGTAATTGTTATATTAACTCTTGTTGTTTGAAAATTTTTTTAGTAAAAGACTACAATCAATATAGTATTTTAAGTTTTTTTTGTATTACAATCGCAATTTCACAAATAAACTGAAAATATTTTGAAAATTATTAATTAACTTTGACATGCCCTGTATATTATTAAAAAATCTGAAAATTAAGAAATTTCAAAATACTACAGAGACTACAAACAATTTTCTCCCATTTTAAATTAAACAAAAGTGGCCTAACAAATCAGTGGCGGCGGCCTGATGTAGGATATATTTTTTTAAGACAATTGAATATCTCTTAAACCGAGGGAGATGGACCCATATAATTTGATACTAAATGAAAGCGTATTTTATGGGCTTTCCAAAAATGTAATAATATATAGGTCGTTCCATTTAAAAAAGTATAAGTTTAGTTTGCTCCAATAACATGAAACACTGTATGATCAAAAATATTTTTTCTAGCTTTTTCTTCTTTATACAATCTTCTACCCCCTACTTTTTTGGCCACCCTGTATACACTAAAGGAACTAGCGGATTTACATAATTACGTAATAGAACGCTTTGATTTTAAAATTGAATGCATATTAAAATAAAATTTAAAAACAATTTTAACAAAAAGTAATTTCCGCGAAGGAGGTTAGAACTCTGAATGCTTACATTACCTGTCCGATAATTTGACCGCTAGACCAATAGCTCTATTTATGTCATTTATTGTTAGCATACTATTAAATTGTTACAGATTTTTTATTTTTACCGTTGTTAGTTTGATATTTAAGCTGAAACTACGTTATACAGGGTGCCAAAGTTATTATTTGTTTAAACTCTTTTTCAAGTATCTATCTTAATAATAACAGGATTTGCATGAAATTTGGTACCTGGAGGTTCTCTATGAAATCCAGATTTGATCATAATTTTGGTGTATCTTCCAGAGGGCGCCTCCAGCAGCCCTTTGTCTACTTTTAAAGCTCTATAACTTTTTCTGTCTGGGTATAATTTCTAGTCAGAAATTATTTTTCCCTGATGTGTTTTCTTCAAAAAAGGTATACCTTGTAGATGTCGCTTCGAGCAGCCATTTGTGTGATAATCGAATTTAAATGTTTCATTGCATACTAAAATTCTTCATAGCAACGACTAAAAATTATTAAGTATTGTCATTAGTTACAAAAGAATATTGTCAAACAATTCAGTCTGACAAATCTTTATTGTAATACCCTTCTTCAATTTTTCGCTATGGCCGTACCCTACACTAACGCAGAAATGATCGATATGATATTAGTTTACGGTTATTGTCAAGGAAATGGTCGGGAATCGGTCAGAGTATCCCAAGAAAGATATCCAAACAGACGCGTTCCAAACCATCAAATATTTGCTGCTGTTGAAAAGCGTCTTCGAGCTACTACTATTAGAATAGCAGAGGTTGAGGAAAAAATTTTAGAACGAGTTGAAGAAGAACCGAGGCTTAGCACCATACACATTGGTTTGGCGTTTTAAAGGAGGTTAACAGAACTTTAAGATAACAGTAAACATTTCACGTTTCAGCTCAAATTTCTCCGTAGAATGAATCTTTGTGTTCAAAAAAACGAAGGCCACTTTCAACATTTACTTTTACATTTACAATTTAATAAAAGTTTGCTGATTTGGTCATTTGTCATTGACTTTGCCAGTTCATTCTTACATTCAACTTACTTCTACTCCAAACTTCTTGGACAGTCTTAAGCCTGGATAAAACGTGAAGGAAGGCTATGATGAATTTTATTACTCAATGAAACATTTAAATTGGATTACCACAGAAACGGCTGCTCGAAGCGACATCTACAAGGTATACCTTTTTTGAAGAAAACATGTCAGGGAATAAGAATTTCTGATCATAAATTTGATATAACAAGGCAGAAAAGGGCTGTCGGTGGCGCCTTCTAGAATATACATCAAAACTATGCTCAAATTTGGATTTCTCATCATAGAAAATCGCTAGGTACCCAATTTCATGCGAATCCTGTTAATATGAAGATAGATATTTAAAACAGTTTAAAAAAATTATAACTGTGACACCGTGTATTTCGGAAACTATCAACTTTTGGACTGCCAGATCCTCATATATTGGTCTCAGGAATTTGTTCTAGTGTTTTGTACAGACTTATTAGAGACATCTCGTATACGTTTTTCACAATGTACATTGATTCTACAGCATACCATTCGAAAATCTTGATTAACCCTCTAGTCGGCAGACCCGCCTTTAGGCAGGCTTCATTCAAATCTCATTTAGAGATGCATTTGAAATCTTTTGGACGTATGGCGGCAATCCCGCCTTTGGATTGAACGTAGTTGCCTGCCTGACGCACTAACAGCGGCTCTGGTTTCTTGTGTTTACCCAGCAGGGTCAGTCGAGTAGATGCCGCCCAAGTAAATCCACCGATTAATTGTTACGCTACGAAGTTATTTTCTGTGTTTTAAAATAAATAAATTTAGCGATTTGATCAAGCCGAAAAATTTACAGGTGAGTTTAAGCATGTAATGTTTGTTACTGATCTGTTCGTGAAAAAGTTGAACATGTGATTTTGCTACTAATCACAGATAACCTCAACTATCCTAAAGGCGGACCTGCCGGTTTGTGTGAAAATTAGTTAATACATACAAAACATTTATTTTCTCGCTCAAATAAATGTTTTTCATCAGATATGACATCAAATAAGAAAGGACAGCATGGAGGGGATTCTTGGGACCCTACACAAATGTACGACTTATCTCAAGTGACTTCTAATGAAATGTTTGACTGTTTGGACAACTTTGACGACGTTGACAGTATTGCTGACCCAGATTTTTGCCTTGAAGATGAAATAAACGAATGCAACGATACTATTTCTGTATCTTCTACACTTGACCCCCAAGTGTTAAATTTAGATGTAGCACAACCCGATACTTCACAGCGATTTCAAACAGTTCCAAAATTGCCTTGTTTATGCGTAGATGAACAAATGTGTGCGACCAACATGAAACGCACTTCTTTGCGACAATACATGCCGCCAAAGGTCCATCAATGGGGTTTCAAGGGCCTCAAAATTAGATGAACGACAAGGCCAGAATTTGAATAGAAGGTTGATGTTCCCGTGCCTAACGCAGGTGGGTTTACAGGAAACGAAAATAAACTTATAGCACAGTCAAGAGAATGCAAAGAAATACTTTGGCGGAAGCAGCATTTGCAGCTGCATAAAAATCGTATTCCGTGGAAGCACAAAGCTTCCAAAAAGATTTGAGGATTTGAAAACTCCATATCAATGCTTCGTCCATTTTTTCACAAAAGTTTATTGAAAATATTGCAGAACAGACAAATTTATGCGCTCGACAGCAGGACATCCAAACAATCTTTGTTATCAACGCTGCCGAGATCCAGAAATACTTTGCCATTTTGATATTTATGTCGATATATCATTACCCAAACGCGTTTGAACCAGTTCGTACAGCAATAATATCCAAACGATTCTTTATGATTCGCAAGTATATTTGCTTCAACAACAAATCAAAAAATAAAAAGCGGGGTGGGCCTGAATTTGATCCATTATATAAAGTTCGTCCCATAGTGAAACATTTAAATGAACGATTTCAAACAGTTCCAAAATTACCTCGTTTATGCGTAGATGAACAAATGTGTGCGGCCAAAATGAAACGCACTTTATTGCAACAATACATGCCGGTAAAGTCTCATAAATAGGGTTTCAAACTTTTTGTTCCCTGTGACAGCAGTGGCTACTCTTACAGCTTCGAAATCTTTACTGGTGCAAGAAGCACTGTAATTTTGCCCAATATGCCCGATCATCCATATCGTACATTTTGATCATTTTTATATGACACTGCCACTACTTGTTTATCTAAGGAGTCGATGCATTTATTCATTGGGGACAATTCGCTCTGGTCGCATCCCTAATTGTAAATTGCCTAGTGATACAGATAAACAGCTTGCTAAAGCAGACAAGGGATTTTCTGTTGAGTATGTGGGAAATGCACATGGTGTAGATTTGACAACTGTGTTGTGGAAGGACAACAAACACGTGCACTTGTCTTCTACATACGTCGGGGTGCTACCATTCAAAAATGCTATCCAGGATAGGCTGCCGTCAAAGGCAACCGGTCTGCGAAAAAGTATGTGGAAATTGACTGTTATCGCATGGGCGGAGTTGATCTAATGGATGGATTACTTGGCAGATATCACATTCGCCTAAAAACTTCCAAATGGACATTGCGTCTATTTTACCATTTCATTGGCATGGCTATGGCAAACGCTTATCTACTATACAAACGGATTCATAAAGAATCGCCCCCTTTATCAGTGTTTCGAGCACAAGTAGCTGCTGTACTCTGCGTTAACCAAACTGTCAAAAAAGTCCTGGCAGCCCTACATCTTCTTCGAAGCAGGAAGAAATGCAACCTGCAGTAAAGCCTAATACCAAGACATATATCCCCGATCCAGATATACTATTTGGTGGTTTAAACCACATGCCAGACCTTTTGGATAGAAGTGGTAAAAGGATGTGTAAGAACAATGGGTGTAAATGTGAAACTCAATTTCTTTGCACTAAATGCAATTTGAATCAATGCCTTTCCTCCACTAAAAAGTGTTTTCAACAGTTTTATACAAAATAAAACATATGTATATAACTTTTTGTATCGAGGCGTAATAAATATACCTTGGGTTTTTTAATTTCACTTTTTCTACCCTGACTATTTTTCTTTCTTCTCCTCAGTGGGCAGGTCCGCCTTATAACGGGGTAATTTTTTTCATCTCTGGATCCTCAAGAATTCATAATAAAAAAAGTTTAAAATCTAAAATTTGTTTTCTTGATATGAATTTACTCTGCTATGATTTTTTCAGATGAAATAGAAATTTAAAGGGTTAGAGGGTTAAAAGTCTTAATTTACACAAAAATAAGTTTTTATTCAGTTACCTTTTCTAGTGCCTCGATCTACTTGACTTTTCATATCTAATAGTTTGATAGTACCTTCCATGTGTGTGTGTGTGAAGTTTCAATTTAATAGCTCTATCTAAACGACTAGTTTCTAATGTAAGTGGTGTAAATGGTAAAAATTTTAAATAATATAATAAAGTAATAAGTGTAGAAAGTTCTAGAAAAATAAATCGTTAAACTAACTGGAGATACTAACCATTCACCAAAAATAATGCCTTTGTCCCAGGCGGTAGTTTAAAGTAGGGTGGTTCATTCTTTTGATTTGCTTAATTACCACAATTTCTGCTAGATTACTTCTACTGAACATAAATAATAAAAATACAATGTAACACTAATAAAATGATCTCGGACGCCAAGTTATTTTTTAGTTATGCTCGGAATAACTAAACCGAGTTTCACAATAAAAATTTTATCAAAATGAAAAATAATAAAAAATATACAACTATGTTTATTAACAGTTAAAATGATAGGGTTATACGAAATATATCTTAAACTAGTTATAGCCTTAAATTACTAATTAAATCATAAATACCTATCACTAAATATAATACTTCTTGAGAACCCCTGGTATTATAAAAAATAATGCAGAAATGCAAATCAATGTGACGTAATCTTTGTGTCAATGTTGCGCAATATATTGCAATAACAATGCTTTTATGTTGTCAACCACACCCAAACTGGAATTTTATTTCTTGTAAATTTATCTTCATGAAATGGAATAATCCGTTTAATGCATTTTCTTGAAATAAAAATTGCAATCATAAAATGAAAGCGTACGCAACAGCAAAATTAAATGCGTACTTAAAATGTAATTAAAGTGTAAATCAAAGTAAAAATACATGAAAAGAAAGTGTCTGCAAAGAGCAAATGTTTTAATTTTTTGTATAATGCGTTAAATTATCTTACCATTAAATCAATGACACTTTCACAAAATTTAGGCGAAAACCCAAAAAAATGCTTCCTGCACACACAACATTCATCAGGAAACGAAAAAATGGATGCTTTGAAATTAGACGATGTAGTGCGCGAAAAGATTTGCGCAAAGAATTAAGTCAATGATGACGCATTGCGCGAACATCTTGAGCAGGAAAAGTAATTTAAAGAAGTGGTATAAACCATTAAGAAGATATGCACTATAAACCCCTGAAAAGATATGCAACTTAAGTTACACCGAAATGAAAATTAAGTTGCCTACCACATAGCTATAATCATTGATTAATATATTAATCAATGCTATAATGTAAAAATAATTAAAATTTTTCTTATATTTAGAACTGAATGAACGAAAGACCTAAATTACGGTATATTTTAATACAACTCAAAATGGGTTGTTACAAGTTTATTTGAAAAAAATTGAAAACTGCGTAGATTAACGGTTATTTTCGGTGGTCCAATATGTCCTAAACGTTGACACTTATCTATGATTTTTCCATAATAGCCTCATGCCAAATTGCATCACTCCAGCTCAAATGTTCTGATCTCTATCGTGTTTACACACAGATACACGCACAGACGACATACCAAAAATGGCCAGAATCAATTCAGTAACCATCAAAATGTTCGTCAAAATCTCGTGGTCGAATTTTTTCATGATCCTTTCCTTTACTATACTTCGTGTAGTATACGGGAATGTAAAAAGTTGGCGTACGGTAAATTTTTGATGATCACCGTTATTTGACTGGTTAAAGAATTTCAAATCTCGTGCACTATCCCACATACATCTTATAAATAACATCTAGAATTTTGCTTTTTCTTTACACAAAATTGAAAAATATACATTTTAAAAAATAGCAATAATGAAAAAAAACATAATTTTCCGTATGTAAAGTTGAATTCTTAATTTTGTTTGCTAATTGCCAAACTTTGGGCAAGAGCCACTTAAAGTTACATAACTAAGAAGAAACTTTAGGTATTTCAAAATAAACATTGAACTTTACAGAAAATCAATGTATGAGTACGTCAAAATGTATTTTCAAATCAGCGACAATCTTATTCGTTATAACTAACTTTTTGAGCCAACTCGCTTGAAAAATAAAGAACAAAACAGTACAAGGAATTAATTTCATTTATTTAGTTTAGAATTTACAAAGCGTGTTCTTGTTTATTGTGTTGGTGTAAAACTTTGTAATATAAAAAAATGAAGTTTATAAAGGAGCTTAATTATTTCGTAATTACTTCTGTTCCTGTTTTGCAAATGATGTATGTAGATTGCATAAAGAAAAGTAAAATTTAATTATCAGATGGACCTTGCTCCTCTTCAAATAGTAAAAATGATGTAAAAATATAATCAAGCTTCCTCAATTATTTACAACTCATAAAATAGCATATTTTTATTTCTTTTAGATATATTATACGTAATATTTTTATAGCATCTTTATAGGAACTTTTGAAATTTATTAAACTGCTTCTTTTGAGGTAAACCAAATTATGATTCACGATGTAAAGAAAATAAATCAGTTTCGTGTTTGAGGGTATAAAAACTCAATTAAAGTAAACTTAATTATCGGATGGATTCAAAGAAGCCCACTTTGTTAATTAAAGTGTAATAAAAGGCAAACAAAATTTTGTAAAAACAAAATTATACTGTGTCATATAACACATTTATTTCTTTATATAGTAGCGGTTAAATAGTTATTTGCATTACAAGGCCAGAAAATGGGTGTTTTCGAGTACTTTGTAGATAGCGGACCGCGAAAATTTTATTATTATAATAGACATGGTCAAATCGCAACAGTTAACACGAGAGAAAAGTTAACGGTGTTTGATATATTTTATTATATATTAAGTCGATAATGTTTTCTGGATATTTTATTTTCTGTATTTTACGTAATTGATATTTGAGTAAGGATTGAAAAAAACACATGTTAGGATAGAAACAGATATTCGCTCGAACTGCCTTTATTGAGGTAGTGTAACGAATCTTTGAAAGACGCTGTATGCACATTCTTGTGGTAAAAACTTCAAAAATGTAATAATAAATTGTGTCGATACAGATCGCGATCAAAAGATATCTTTGTGGGTACGTTGAAACTGTTCCAACATAATGATTTTTTTTGTTTCTTTTATTGCTTTTGAAAAATGGGGTTGAGTGCGGGAGTAAATCTAGTTAGTTTTGAAATCGGAAGGGTAGTGACAGTTAGAGTGTCGGCCGAGCCAGAACGATAGGGATAATTAAATACCTTCATTACAAACAGTTCGTCTTTAAAATAATTCTTGTGTGTACATTTTCTTTTGAATTAGTCAACGCTAATTTGCCTTTTCTTTCGGGTGTTAGTTTTAATTTGTTTTTCAAATATAAATGACAGTATAACGTATTAAAAATTGAACTTTGCCTTGCAAAGGTATCTGATTAGCACGCGGCTCATTAGGCTGAAAACTGCTAAAGTAAAAGAAAGTCCAGGACTCCCTCACTCTTGTATTTGTGTTAATTAGCTTTGTTGTTTGTTGTTTATATTTATATTTGTGTAGAGGTGAGGCGTGGGTGAACCGGTACAGGATACCACTCTGGTTATTAATTGTAATGTGCAATTGCCGAGTGGGTACATACTCCCCAGTCCAGATGACCATTAAACACCTCGAATTTTGTTTTATTGTTTTTCTTGTTGTATACATGAATGTGTAACCTGAGAAAGGGGCGCTGTATTTTTCTAACGCACACAAACTTATATATCGGTCGCGATGTTATAATCTATTTATAACTTACCCTTGTAAGACTTTGTTTAATGAGTTTTTTTGTCAGCTTGTTAAGTAGAATTGTTTGCCTGTGAACTAATTTCGCATCATATGTAATTTATTGTAACTGTACCTATGTATCTTGTGCTTTAGTAGTCACTAAATAATTGTGTACGTGTAAATTCCTAGTCTATTTTTTTTGTCCTTGCCTCTACCTTATTGTTTTATGTGCTTATTTACTTAGAGATCGTCAGGATTGGTGTTCAAGGGCCACATGTTTGGTGTTACGATTTTTTTCCTGATGATTTATGACACAATTGTGGGTGTGACTACAAGGTTTTTTTATTGTGTTTATGTGTAACTAAACCGCTTTTTATTTATTTTTTTATTAATGTTATAATTTTGTACGCACTTTAACCTGATTTAATGGTGTTTTGTTATATATTTAACTGTTTCATTTTTTTATGTTATTTGATTTATTAATATACTTGTGCAATTACTTATTTATGAATAAAGTGGGTTATATTGGTGGTTCTTTCCCACAATAGTATTCTAACGGGCTGAACCACCGCTGCGCCAAGCTCGTTAATTTTAATTTGAGTGGTTTCATTTTTTTTACCCGCCCTTTATGATGCAACACGTACCAGATTCAGTCTATCTAATTTAGATAGCACAACGCACCTACCACTAGACGGCCACTTCGTTTGATCAGATTTGATGTTTGCGAGTAATTAAATATCAGACTTGTAAATAAATTCTAATCTTTTAATTATTGCCAGGAAAGTCAAAGTAAGGCAAGCAATTAATTTGAGTAATAGTAGTATTACTGCCAGTCAAGTCAAGATAAATCACTTGGCGATTGTTTTGTTCTTGAATTTCCATTATTGTAACTAAGTTAAAATTACTCTTTTCAAGATAGGTTACTTGGGGGACGCCACAACTTATAAACCATTTTGTGGCAGAGTTGTTAATGAAAGTATAATAAAAAGAAAACAAAATTTTGTAAAAACAGAATTATGCTGTGTCATACAACACATTTATTTCTTTATATTGTAGCGGCTAAATAGTTATTTGTATTACAAGGCCAGAAAATGGGTGTCTGCGAGTACTTTGTAGATAGCGGACCGCGAAAATTTTATTCTTATAATAAACATGGTCAAATCGCAATTGTTACCACGAGAGAAGGGCTAACGGTGTTTGATATATTTTATTATATATTAAGTCGTGATTCGATAATGTTTTCTGGATATTTTATTTTCTGTATTTTACGTAATCGATATTTGAGTAAGGATTGAAAAAACACATGTTAGGATAGAAACAGATGTTTGCTCGAACTGCTTTTATTGAGGTAGTGTAACGAATCTTTGAAAGACGCTGTATGCATATTCTTGTGGTGAACACTTCAAAAATATAATAATAAATTGTGTCGCTACAAACCGCGATCAAAAGATATCTTTGTGGGTACATTGAAACGTGAGACCTTAATGTAGCGCCTATTACGGACGCATGCATACTTTTAAAATTAACATATCGTTCAATAATTAATATGAAACTGTTCCAACATAATAATTTTTTTTTTTATTACTTTTGAAAAATGGGGGTTGAGTGCGGGAGTAAATCTAGTTAGTTTTGAAATTGGGGAAAAGAGTGTCGGCCGAGCCAGATCGATAAGGATAATTAAATACCTTCTTTGTAAACAGTTTTCTTTAAAATAATTCTTATGTGTACATTTTCTTTTGAATTAGTCAACGTTAATTTGCCTTTTCTTTGGGGTGTTAGTTTTAATTTATTTTTCAAATATTAATCTATAAATAACAGTATAACGTAGTATTAAAAATGGAACATTGCCTTGCAAAGGTATCTCATTCGCACGCTGCTAATTAAGCTGAAATCTGCTAAAGTAAAAGACAGTACAGGACTCCCTCACTCTTATATTTGTGTTAATTAGCTTTATTGTTTGTTGTTTAAATTTATATTTGTGTAGAGGTGAGGCGTCGGCGAACGGGTACAGGATACCGCTCTTGTTATTAATTGTAATGTGCAATTGCCGAGTGGGTACATACTCCCGGGTCCAGATGACCATTAAACACATCATATTTTGTTTTATTGTTTTTATTGTTATATAGATGAATGTGTAACCTGAAAAAGGGGCACTGCATTTTTCTAATGCACTCAAACTTATATATCTGTCACGATGTTATGATCTATTTATAACTTACCCTTGTAATGCGTTGTTTAATGAGTTTTTTTGTCAGCTTGTTAAGCAGAATTGTTTGTGTGTGAACTAATTTCTCTTTATATGTAATTTATTGTAACTGTACCTATGTATCTTGTGCTTTAGTAGTCACTAAATAATTGTGTACGTGAAAATTCCTTGTCTATTTTTTTTTGTCCTTGCCTCTACCTTATTATAACCTGTGGAATTTTACTGTTGTATTTTATATGTACAGTAATTTGTCTTATTGTTTTATGTACTTATTTACTTAGAGACCGTCAGGATTGGTATTCAAGGGCCACATGCTTGGTATTACGATTTTTTTCCTGATGATTTATGACACAATTGTGGGTGTGACTACAAGGTTTTTTTATTGTGTTTATGCGTAACTAAACTGCTGCTTTGTACGTACTTTAACCTGATTTATTGGTGTTTTGTTATATATTTAACTCTTTCATTTTTCTTTTTTTTATTTGATTTATTAATATATTTGTGCAATTACTTATTCATGAACAAAGTGGGTTGTATTGGTGATTCTTTCCCACAATAGTATACTAACGGGCTGAACCACCGCTGCGCCAAACTCGTTAATTTTAATTTGAGTAGTTTCATTTTTTTTACCTGCCCCTCATGATGCAACACGTACCAGATTCAGTCTATTTAATTTAGATAGCACAACGCACCTACCTCTAGGCGGCCACTTCGTTTGATCAGATTTGATGTTTGCGAGTAATTAAATATCAGACTTGTAAATAAATTCTAATCTTTTAATTATTGTCAGGAAAGTCAGAGTAAGGCAAGCAATTAATTTGAGTAATAGTAGTATTACTGCCAGTCAAGTCAAGATAAATCACTTGGCGATTGTTTTGTTCTTGAATTTCCATTATTGTAAATAAATTCAAATTACACTTTTCAAGATAGGGCACCTGGGGGACGCTACAACCATTTTGTGGCAGAGTTATACATAAGATTTTTTTTACCGATGTCAACAATTGTTATTGAAATCAATAATCAAAATTGTTTAACTTTTTAAAATTTCATACCTGTTGAAATTAAGTTGGCAATACTGACAACTGATAGTAACCAATATAACCTAAAAAATACAATTGCGAAATTATTGATTACTCGAATTTTGGAGGTACCTTACTAATTTTTTTCACTTTATAATAATTTATAGATGTAATTTGTAATTTATAAGGAACTAATACGGCCATAATAACGGATGCGTACACGTACATGGTAATGCAATTAGTCTTTGTGTTATGTCAAATGTCGATTATGTCGAATCAGTTCTGTCACTACAACGAATACCGATTGTAATTTAGTATTAACATAAAATAGTATATTATTCAACAAAGATATAATGATGGCTGTTATTCACGGCTCGCGTCATAAATCATTCAAGTGAATAACAGCCATTATATTCGAGTATAATAGGTACCATACTTTGACCACGACGATACAATGTCTTTGAATTTTACAATTGAAGGAATTATGTGCAAAAGTAGGAATTTATTTATTTTCAATGTTTGTTTAATGCAATATAATATTATTTAGTTATGTTGAAAGTAACATTTGAACAATTTGTTAAGTTAATTGTAGGAATAGACGTGACTTCGCAATTATCAATTTCATATAATTTTCTATATTTATTCCATAATGTATATTAATCGTACTTCTAAGCATTGAATATTGGGAGCATAGTGTCGATGGTTTATATTTAATAGATAATTCTGTAAAATAAACCAGTAAAACGGATTCCGAGAAGGCGTTTGTTTTTCTTTCCCTTCTCCAATGCATAAAAGATTCATAGGCCGTCAAATACAATTTTCTCGATTTTTCGGGCAACAAGTTTAGTGAGGCGATTTCTGCAGCTTCTTTTATGTTTAGCGGTGTGGAAGAAATCTCGTTTTCACTGTCACAATCGATATTTCTTCTTTGTATTAGATAATTAACCTCAAAATACACTTAAATGCAAACATCGTTGACGTTTCAACTTAATACATGTCAAATGTCATATTGCCGACTACATACTTTATAATATTGAAAGTACCTACATTTTATATTTAAAAAGTAATGAATAATCATTAATCACTGGTTAGTAGTGAATAATGATTAATCACTGCTAGTAATGAAAAATGATCATTATAATTGAAGAAACACATGTAAATGAGTGTATTTTAAGATCGTCGTGGGCAAATACAATTTTCTACACAGAGTAAGTAGATAAATAGCTGTTTATGTAATAAGTCGATAAAGATAAATTGTAGAAGAAATACAATATTTTTTCCAATTCCACAGAAGTTACAAAAAATTTTATTCCTTAGGTAATGTATTTACATAAATGTTAACTGTAATATTACTAACGTTATGAATATTTAACGAAGGAAGGTGGGGTGACTCAATGGAAGTTAAGCTAACTCTACTTTTGTCAGGGTCAAGTGCAGCGGAAGTTCCAGGTCTGTCGCTTTTATGTGAATTTGCTAAAATTTTTCTTGACTAGTATATTCTTTGACCAATTGATTCGTCGATATAGTGTGCTGCCACTGTAGAAGACTTACGGCCTGCGTGCCTTCTAAGGGTTAATAAGTCAACTAGTAAATTTGCGGAAGTTCCTCGAAAACAGAAAACAGTAAGGATCATCATTTGGCAACTTCAAATATTTCGCTATCATTTGTGGTGTTTTTGCGAAAGTGTTGATACCGATTGGTTGTACTGTGCACTTTTGATTCCGATAACAGAGAAAAAATTTTCTGTCGCGGATTTTACGGTCGTATATTTTTGTACTACTCCTTCATTTCTATTAGATCAGTCTTCGTTAAATAATTGTAAATGTACATTTCTTGTTCGTTTTAGTGACCGGGATCGAAATTATTAAAACAGACTCATCAATATCATCAACTCGAATTTTATGTAGTTCGTCAACTCTACATCCTTTAGCTACACCCATAATTCATACTATCTGTAATGAATAAGAAATAAAAATAAATAAATAAAAAGAATGATTAATGAATAAGTATTATGAGCCTCGGATAAAGATTTATAGAATTCCGTTTTCTTTTCAAATAAATACGCACCTCTTCGTTAACAGTTTCCAAATTTTTATTGTTTTCCATTCACTAAATGCTTTGAACTCCTTTTCATAAACTAATTTTGATATTTCTGGCAATAAATTGGATACTGCAGCCGCATAAGAACATCTTGTAGTATGCTTTTTTACAGTTTATTTACCATTACAAACACGCTTTCAAGTTCTAAATCGGCAAATTGCAAAATTTGCGTAAGGTGTCACCTGTTTATAAACAAGTTACCCATAGCAACGAATATTTCAAAGGTAACGCGAATTTTGTTTTATTTTACTTCATTCAGGTTATCAATAGTAGTGTGACTTAAAGTGTTACTGTAAACATTTCATTCATCCTTTTGATTAAACGATTGTTTTAATAATCACAAAAAATGACCATTTTATTAATAGGAATTGGAAAAATAGTAGATTATTCTGTAAGACGTATAAGTTGAGCTCAAGTTTTGCAGAGCCGAGACTGCAAAGTTGAGAGAGATATTGATCAACTTACACGTCGAACGCTATATACTATTTTATCTTCAAGAGATTCCTGACAAGTATGCGTGATTCTGACTGATTGTTTTTATCTGAAATTTTCTATCAATATCATATTGTCCTAGCCCCATTATTAGTTTCAATCTGGAATTTAAATAAATATTAATGCAATGTATTAAATTGCATTTCACTTCGAAAACGTTCCATTTTAAAAACATTACAAATTGTGTTTAACGTGCTTGTTGAAATCACAGAATGAATTATTGTATATAGTGGTTAAACCAATTATAAAAATTGAATTGGGATGTAAAGCAAGATACCCTTTATAATTGAGAATATTTTTCAGTTTTAATTAAAAATGGATTTGGATGATACACCTTCGTTGTATAGAAATTTATTATTAAAGGTAATTTGTTTTTTCAAACTAAGCCTCAGGCAATTACAATTTTAGGTTTTTTTTGCGATTTATTAAAGTATAAATTGTTAACAACGTGGGCTTGGTGAATTGCACTAATAAGTGCGATTATCGAACAAGAATGTGGATTCTATGCTTCGGAGGCGGTATTGAAGTCTGGCACACAATTACAGTTGCTAGAGATTTTTAGATTATTACCAACTTATTGGAAACTTCTGGATTATCTACACGATTTGTCCATTCGACCGACTCTGGAGATATAGGAGAAAATAAGATTCATACTCTTAATTACATACTTGTTTATTATTTCTGAATTACATTTATTCATCTCATTTCTCACTGCTCACCTATGTATATCGATATTCATACCATTTACGTCACGTTCGCATTCGTAACATCATTCAATGCTCATTTATGTAACATTAAATTAAATTAGTTAAATGCAAATGTGTATTTTAGACGTTCCCAATACCAAAGAGGACTAAAAGAATTTCTACTTACTTTAATCCATCATTTCTTGGTTACAATACTAGCTTAGTAAATCATTTAGGTAATCTATTTTTTAACAAGGAGTTACTGTTTGTTAAAAAAAAGAAGTAGGCAGGTGTCAAGGATGTCATGGTGACAAACAATTATATTGTCCATCTTTTTTGGAGACATCTGTAAATACTTAAAACAGCACAACTAAATAAAACCTTACTTAGGGTAGGTCGCACAGGCACACGCACAAGCACATGCACACGCTCTCGCAGACGCACATGCACACGCACTCGCACTGGCACTCGCTCTCACACTTACACCCACACTCACCCTAACACTCACATTCATACTCACACACACCCACGCTCGCACACACGCACGCACGCGCAAGTGCGCACGCACTCGCACTCCCACTCACACTCACACTCAAACTCACACTTACACTAACACTCACAAAAAACACTCACACGCACGCATGCAAGAACGCACGGATGCACGCATGCGGGCGCGCAAGCGCACACGCACAGGCACATGCACACTTACACGTACACGCACGCACACGCACACGAACTCGCACTCACACTCACACTCACACTCACACTCACACTCACACTCACACTCACACTCACACTCACACTCACACTCACACTCACACTCACACTCACACTCAAACTCATACTTACACTGGCACTCACACTCACACGCACGTACCACGAACGCACGGACGCACGCCACACGCACACGCACACGCAACCGCACACGCACACAAACACGCACACGCACACGCACCGGACACGTACACGCACACGCTCACGTATTTGCACTCAAACTCACACTGACACTCACACTCACACGCACACACCCACACACGCACGCACGCACACACACAAATACACACAAACAAAGAACACTTACACGCACACACACACGCATGCACGAACGCACGGACGCACGCACGCGTACACGCGCGCGCAGAACCACGCGCGCACACACCATATGCACACGAACACGCACACGCACAGGTACACGCACACATACACACGCACACGCACGTACACGCACACAAACACGAACACGCACACGCATACGCATACGCATACGCACACGCATACGCACATACACACACTGACACGCGCTCTCACACTCACACTCACACTCAGACCTCACACGTACAACCCCACACTCGCACACACGCACACACAGACACACACGCACGCACGCACACGCTCGCGCGACGTACTTACACGCACACGCACAGGTACACGCACACGGACATGCACTCGCACACGCACAACACACTCACTCGCGCATACACTCACAACATGTATCCTGATAAATCACCAAGTATCCCCGATCAACATCCCGCATTTATTTATCTACGCACACTTCTATTTGCAACATTCTTAGTAATTACAAGCTCCGATAAAGCTGCATAAAAATGACAAGAGCTTCCTAGTCGTAGTTTGCCGGAGGTGATGCCCCATAAAAACTATTTCGAAGTCACGAATCACCCCTTTCATAAGACTCCTGCACGAAAGAGAAAAACGTGTTCGCTTATACTATGGTCTCCACGCCCCAGACTCAATACTGAATGATGATTAGCCAAGAGAAGTGCTTAATTAGACGGAGGTTAGGCCCTGAATAATTAGCTGATATTAACCCTTTAAACATTGCCAGCAGTAACAACTCCGAAGATGCTCTTACAGTTCCCCAAGCACCAATCGGAATATCCTGTTAATACATATATATTTGCCTATTACCAGTTTTCAGACAACCGCACTAATTGCCCGGTTTAATCATAAACATCCCCGACCTGTATACATAATGACCTGGCCTGTATATAAAACCCCTGTTTCCAGGTATGATGCAATTCATAAGTAATGTAATAATAATAGTTATTACCTGATAATAATTCCTGACCTGAGTGTAATTCATTGAATTGAAGTAAGCCATTAATACCCGTCAGCTGAGTATGATCAGCACACTAATACATAATAAATAATTACAAATATAAATAATATAATTCACCGTTTTAATAATGAAAATTTCACGCATTACGAAAACAGCTGTTTAATTATTTATTTTACAGTACTAGCCATAGAGGCAGATTCTAATTCACCAGCCAGCGGCGTCCCATAGTGTTTCCACATAGGGGCCACCAGAATAATTTTTTTCCAATTTATTTATTTAAGTCAACATTTAATTAAGTGTGTTTAGTTCATTAGTTCCTTTTCAGAGCTTGTTCTATTTTATATTATTATATCCGAATAAATTTGTTACAACCTGTTAAGACTTATTCTTAGGTTTATTCACAAAGTAGTAACAGTCTTTAACCCCGACCTGAGAAGCAAACCGAGGGCAATATAAAAAAAGTAGTACCAATCAGGGCAGTATTACAAATGTACAGTAATGTACATAAATTTACAGAAGAAGCACCATCCATTCCATATGGACTATTAAAACGTATTGATGATAGCAATTCTTTTTGCACACTTAATAGGTGTTACATAATATACATGTAAATACGTTCTCTTCATAAATTTCCGCAATAAAAAATGGTATCTTTTAAAATTCGATAACATGGGAAGTAGAAAATACAAGCAACCCAAGATCAACCTTAGCCAAGTATAACTTTTCCGCAATAATGCCCAATCATGGAGACCACAGAAATATTTCAGCAGCAGTTCGCCTCGTTTAAAAAATAATAAATCCAAGCGAACATCCCGTATCTGAATGGGTGCCGCGACGCTGTTTAATCCAAAAGGAGGAGATTTTAAGGCGCTCTAATGAACACTTAGGTATCGTACACCAATTGTCATGGTCTAATAGTGCAAGTAATGCAAGCTAGTAAAATCGTGCGCGCTAACTGATTGTTATATGAAAATTTGTATCTGCGTGCACTTTACTTATTCACTATTCTCTGTAATTCTTTGATCGTTTGAGTTTTGTATAATATTATATCAAGGTTTAAAGTTTGTGTTGTGCGTTGAAAGGCGGATTTTCAATAAATCATTTGTGTGTGAGAGTTATTGATTTCCACAGTCTTAGTCCGCAAAGGATGACTAGTAGGGATGCAAACCGCAAGGAATCGCACTCGTAGGGCCCGGACATATGAAGAAAACTAGATGTTTACAAAAAATTAAAACTACTACAACTTGTACTTGTGCATAGAAGCGCCTAACAGAATATTTAATCAAAAGTTTCTCTTGCAGCAAAGTAAGTAATTAACCAAAGATTTGTGGGGCGCAAAATTCAACTCGTGTCCTGGGTACTCATAACCTGAGCTACGACTCAATTGACATACAAGAATAGTAAGCGCCAGCCAGAAGTTGTTTAACCTGGCTGGGATTTATTTGCCATTATTTAGCATATGTATTGCCCTCGACCAATGATTTGGCCTAAAGCTAAATGTAAATATAGAATTCCTGAACTAGGATAAATAAAAATAAATTGTGATGTGAATGACTACGATGAATAGTGTATAATCCTAGATACTTCGGAGTTTAACTTAGCTGTGAGGTATTTGTAAACGTGACGAAATCGCATTGTTACGCTTATAAATTATATCACCAACATGCTGTTGTACAGTGCATCATCACAAGACGTAGCGATGCTTTGCTTGAGTATGTGCAAACCATTTCCTCTTGTTCTTAAAAAGATTGCCGTAGTTATGGTGAATTTTGGTCTTAGATGATCGAGTTTTGTCTGAGCTCATATGTTTTAATGTTTTAACGTTAGTTTTGATATCCCACTCTCTGTAATTGTCGTAAACGTAGAAGGCGAGAATAGTTTTTAGTAAGCGGTTGACTCGCTCAACCAGGTGTACTTGAGGATGATAAGCAGCTGTCAATGATGTTTTCACGCAATATTGGTCGCATGGTTGAGTGAATTTATCCGAATTGACAATGTTTAAAACTTATAAAATCATAAAATGACGGATACAAGTTTCTTACTATTTATAAGCAAAATTGATCTGAAATTATCATAATTAAGGTGTAGTAATGAGAAAGTCAACATCACCATCCATAATAAAACTATTATCAAAAGGTTACAATACATTATTTTTCACTTTATTGCAATCATATCTCTCAATCTAAATCAAGCAAGTGGATATATATATATATATATATATATATATATATATATATATATATATATATATAATGGATAAAAATTACACGAACGCATATAACATCAGACGATACAAACAATATGGCGTCAGACTGAAACTTTTGTGGCTAAGCAGGTCCTTTGAGATCTAAGGACGGATCAAACGGTAACAACTCCGCTAATGAAAATAAAAGCAAACGGAATAAAAAACACGTATGAAGCAGAATAAACAATTATTACGGATTAGCATATGGAACATACAATCATGAAACAATAAAAACGAAGTACCGAGGAACAAATTGACACATGCTGTATATCAGAAACCAAGAAAAAAGGTAAAGAAATTCAAACTATTGACAACCACATATTCATGTACAGTACCGTAAATAAATACAAAAGGGCAAACGCTAGTGTTGCAATTTTACTGCAAAGGAATTATCAATAGCACATTCATAATATAAACTACTTCAAGGACAGACTACAAAAACTGAAGTTGAAACTAAATGAAAGGTGTGTTCACAATATTAAGTACATATGAAACAAAATATGCAAAGAAAATAAAAACCTGAGTCCCTTGAAAAACTAAATATTGTATCTCTGCGAAACGCGTTGACGATAGAGCCATATAAAAACAGATTAGAACAAAAGATCCAAGAAGATCAAATCGAGGGCGAAGATAACTTTAGAATACATAAGGAAACACACACCCAAGTTCGACTTCACAAAAGAAATGGAAAGTGACCTGTATGGATTATAAGAGGAAATATACGAAATGCTGTACAAGAGAAAGATGGAAATAAAATAATAAGTAAAAATAAACAAAAAAAACATAACTGTATGGAGCTAGTACTTCAAAAACCTATATAAGGAGCAAAACAACCCAAACTGGATCCTCTATAGGGAGCAAAGTATGAGAAATGGAACCGAAAAAAGAAGAAAAAAGAAGAAAAGTAACAAGAAGGAGAATGAGTCAGTAAAATTGTGTATTTTAACTTAGGACAGATTTCAGAAGAATGGAAAACTCGAATAACGATCCCTATATCTAAAAAGGGAGATAAAAGTAACCATGACAACTACAGAAGCATAACACTCCTAAACGGTGCCTCAAAAGTATTTAAAAATCCAAAAATGGAACGATAAACCCAAGTAAAAGAGGAAAAATAGGACTTCTGTAAAAACCGATCAACAATAGATGCAACTGCATAATACAACTCTTCAGCCTTTTCTGTTTTGTAGATCTAAAAAAGGCATTTGACCGAGTAAGGCTACACGAGGTAATATACTTGCTAAAAGAAAAAAGAGTCCCCAATAAGTAATTAGAGTAATATAAGAAATAAATGTAAACACCAAGATCATAATTAAGATGGAAGGCCAAACTGCAGATAAAATCTCTAATAATACAGGAGTAAAACAAGTAGACTCCTTGAGCCCGGAATTGTTCAACATAATAATGGACAACCTCCGAGGATATAATGCAGGAAATAGCCAAATATGGGTAATGTGCTTTGCCGACGATGCAGTACTGCTTGCCATTGCAGAGGGTGATATAAAACGACTCTAATTTTATCAATTCAGCCAAAACTTACAAAATGGAGGTATCAACCAGAAAAACAAAACCAGTGGCGATGCAAATTGGTAGTAAACGAGAAAGTCGTGGAACAGGCATCCATATTCCAATTCTTAGGGATAAAGCTATCTAATGACAGAAATCTGTGCAAAGAAGTGGCACAGCAGCAGTAAAGGAGCCAGAATATCGGGCTACATTAGAAAGAAGAAGTATCCTCTTACACAAAGTAAAGCAAAAATCTGCAAAACAGTGGCAGAAGCAACATTGACATACAGAGCAGAAACATCAAAAACAAAGCAATGGCTATGAACTACAGGAATGTATAAGATAAAAGCGATAATTGGTAAGATACAGCTAGATAGAGTAAGAAACCAAACCGTAAGAGACTAAGTAGTAAATTTCATTAAAAGAAGAAGATACCTGCGAGAAGCAAACAAAAGTAGCACTAGATGAGGGGCCAAGAGTAAAACGAAACCCGGGAAGGCCAATGAAACGATGGGCCGAAAGTTGGCAGCCCACATCGGTGTACACACCATAGAAGTGTGAAGAAAATCAGGCTGGTGCCTACAATAAATAAAGAAGAAGACTTGTTCTCCATGCTGATTTTACAGAATGAGTGAATGTTGAGTTTTTAAATTGATACGAAGGTCATATGAATTATATGTAGACATAGTGGTTAAGCAGCTTTCTCTTAAATTCATACCTGTCAGCTTAAATCTATACATTTTCGTTCTTAACTGGCACAAAAGCGAAAGCTATATAACTGCTTAAAATTGAAATATTTCATACCATAGGTGGTATGAGGGGTGAAAGTAAAAGTTTGTTTATTTGCTTTTTTGTTTCTCCTCTTAACGGAGTAAAATGTGTACCAAGTTTTTGTTACGATATAAACTGGCAGTAGAACGAGATAACAGGTAAAATTCGAGTTTTGCTCGACTGCTTAGTGGTTGGATGTGGGTAAGTTGTTACTAAACTTCGCGTTCAATAGGATAGGTTACCATAAAAATCGGGGTTGTGGTTGAAATAAAAAACCGGAAAGGGCGCCAGAGTATTGGAAGTGACGCAATCTGGGTTCAACTGACCTAATTGCGCTAGTTCACAGTTCGCTTAAATACTCAAATAAAACGCTTATCTGAACGTAATCACAGATGGTCCTGGGACCAGCAGATCTTCGCTATACCTGAAGGGCTATAAATATTCTTGCAGGCTTGTCTTAATTGCGTGCCGCAAAAATCAATCACTAATCTGATCAAAAACAACAATTCTGTTGTTACGTTACATTACTTGATAAATCTGAATTTCAATGTAATTTTACATCCAAGAAAAGAAATTACCTCGCTTCTATTTACAACCACTTGAAATTAAATACCTAAAACTGCTATGAGATTGTCAAATTCATGAAAACTAATGCATTGACGCATCTTTCGTTAAATGTTGTACTTAAAAAAATCAATGGTATCTTCCGTACGTAATTATTTTACTTGGCATGGACACAAATGTTGACATTAATTCAATGACCGAATTCTAAAAAAAAACAAACACTTAATATAGGCGTAAGTATTGTGCTGTATAATAAATGGATTCACAGTTGGATTTACATTTAAAATAAAACAACAGTTCGTTAACCCAAAGATATGTATTATAAGATAACTACCCTCGAAATAACCAGACAATTATTACATTAACTAGTCTTCCAAGTTAAATCATTTAGTATACTCAATAGCGGTGATACTATTCTTATACCACCATAACAAATGGTTATAACAAATAAATTGCGTTCTCCTTGTAATAAACTCGACATAGATAATTTCGATACAAATTCATCATAATAAGCCAAATAAAAGCCACTCAAAAAATTTTGGATTATAACACGGATGAATACGCTTGTATTAAAATTTAAGCGATACAATAATAGGGCGATAATCCCAAACGAGAGCGCCTTCACCCGTTGGTACATACAAAAGAGAATAAAGTGCACACAAACATTAATTAAACTCGCTAACCTCAGCACGAAAAATATGCACAGAAATGATTACCTTGACTTTGTACAGCCCTATTTGTTGTACAATCACCTGGTGGAACCTAGAGGATGAACTCCGTGGCGGCCTCAGCAATGTGAGCGATGTTGTGACGGCGCTCGAAACTCGAAATATGGCGTTTGTTTCGCTTCCAAATTGCGCTTGGATTAAAATTACAATTGATTGTACGTACACTAATATTTATATTTCCACGTTACTTGTTAACTTTACTTTAATTATATACAAGTTCTGAATAACACTTCGACAAAGTCGCTTTTGACAAACTGCACTTAACGAAAAATCAATCGCGTGATGGTTGAACGACACAATAAGATCCCTTCAAGGGTTGTTTGTTGATGATGTCCCTACTGACGGAAGTTCTTTCAACACGGATTATGGGTAACAACGTTCCGCAATACTTCACTCGCTGTCGTAACGGTAGCTTTTCAACGCCTCTGCGTATATATTAGCTCTGACTCCGTGAATAACCCATTAGTTGCCACATTGGATTTTTATATCCTTACTACTTAATTAACCCACCATAAAAAGATTAATTAAAGTTTGTTCAATACGCGCTAACACGAATCAAACTCCAGCGCCGTTGGAAAAATTGCATAACCAAGAAAACACTTCTCAACCTACGGGCCTTATCAGTGTAAACCATATCTTGTAAATTGAAATATTTATAACAACTATCGAAATATTTCGACAATTGGTCTTAATAAAATGCGACCTATTCTTTTCTGCGCTATATTTAAATACAAAGTAACAACTTGAATGTGTTGTGTAATTTTCCACAGACGCAATTTTTAATGCTATCTATAAAATTACAAGCAACCCTTATTTACAAACAAAACTAATTACTTCCCAAACAAATTAGTAAAAAAGGCTCTCACATTTTTTATAATCGATACCAATACGTAAATCACATTTTCATTTTAAACTTTCATCCCAATTTGATAAACAAAAACTTATACTTCGATTTTAGAAAAGAATTCTAAATGCGATCGTTATTTGTAAAAATTTCGAATACTTCCCAAATATGTACAGAAAAAAAAACATAAAACGTTGCAAAAAAGTGTATGCGTTATCAAATTCAATTGCATGAATTACATTTCCGATATACGGCACTAACAATAACTTATAATTTTAAATTACCGGAAAATATGTGATAAAATCACGGCCACGTGACGTCTTATGCTAACATAATATGTTTTCTGTTGGAGTTAATTTATATCAATCTTAGCGTGTCACCTCCAAGCGACTACAATCCGAGTTTTTGTTTTTTGTATGAATTAACCCTCGCCGCAGAATTATCCTCCAAAACAAAACTTAAAAAGAGACCAGTTCGATAGTTTTTCCTCGCCCTGGGCTGAAGATTTATAGCAGAAGGGGATTATAATAGTAAAAATGTTGTTTAGGGTTCTCCATTAACTACCACCAAAGGAAGAGAACTATTGCGAGTATTGCAAGGAAAAAATTTCCTTCTTCAAGATCCAAACAAAACACCTGATCTGTTAGACTTCTTTGTTTATAAACAAATCTCCTCTCCTTATGTAAATGTGGAACCAAATTATGACCTGTCTTCTGATCATTCACCAGTGATAGCAACAATTTCCACGTGCACCATAATTATTCCGTCCACTCCTAAGCTTCATAATTTAAGAACTGTCTGGGATCAGTATCGTAGAAAGCTAAATGAAGATATTTACCTACATATAAGTATGAAATCGAAGAAACAACAAACAACGCAATCAAATTACTACAAGAGGCGGCGCAACAAGCCATTCCAAAAATAGTAGAACACAAGAAAGATGTCATAAATATCCCACTTGAAATTAAGAAAGTAGTAGCTGAAAAGAGAAAAGTGAGAGCACTATTTTTTTTTTAATGATTGTGGACCTGAACAGGCTAAATAAGGCCTATCATGCTAAAGCACTCAGGAACACTTAGGAGGATGGATAGAGGGATGATGAATTGCCAATAGATGCCTATGAACAGCTACCTTAAATTTTCTCATATCATAAGTGAGAGGAAAACAGGAACTAGGGAGATCATTCCAGAGTTTAGAAACCGTGTAGAAAAATGTGGATTGCGCCCGTTTGGTACGACAAGTGGAGATTTGTACTGTATACTGATGATGTGAATGAGCGAAGCGAGTGTTTCTCGCAAAGATAGCCGAAGATGGTATCAAAGAATGTAATTCACCAGCACAATAGCCGTTGTAATAACGATAGTACAAACAAAGAACTGAAACCATCCTTCTATGCTCAAGGGACTGTATGTGAGAAGTTAAGGACGGGCCATTTATAAGCCTAATCGCTCTCTTTTGGATACGATCAACGATATCGAGAGCGTATTGGGGAGCACTAACCCAAAGGTGAGAATTATATTCCAGATGAGGCCGAATTTGGGCCTTATACAGCAGAAGGAGTTGTCGAGAGGTAAAGTACTGCTTAGATCTGTTCAAAAAGCCTGTTTTGGTAGCTGACATTGGATGGTCAACCCATGAGAGATTTGAAGATGCAGTCATACCTAACAGAATAATAGAATCTGAAAACTTAAGAACTGAGCCATTCATACAACAGGAAATGATCGATCTTTTTTGGCGGACATAAGGCAACACTGAGTTTTGTTAGCATTAAATTTAACTAGATTATTGCTTCCCCATTCGAGAATACGTTGAATGTCTTTGTTGATTGAATTTGCCATTTCAGCTTTAATTCCTTGATTTGACATAGAAGGTGGATTATCACTATGAGTAGACTGAGATGAACTACAGTGAAGGGTGCTATCGTCAGCAAAGCAATGGATGGGGTTAGTTGTTGAAGAAATAAGGTCGTTTATGTACAGCAGAAAAAGTGTAGGCGCTATAACGGATCCCTGTGGTACGCCCGCGTTAATGCTAACTTCTTTTGAAAAAAAGACATCAACTACGACACGTATTCGTCTTTTATCAAAGAAACTAGAAACCCAGTTGATGAGCGTATCATTTAACCCAAACGAGGTGAGTTTGGCAAGTAAACACTTATGCCAAACTTGGTCAAATGCCTTTGAGACATCTAAAGCGACTACAACTGTTTCACCGGACTGCTCTACTGTATTGTTCCAAACTTGGGTCACATATGAAAGAAGATCGCCTGTTGAACGACTTTGCCTAAACCCATATTGGTGGTCACTAAGGAGTTTGTTAGTTTCAAGGAACGTGAGCAGTTGCTTATTGATGGCTTTTTCCATGATTTTAGACAAAATGGAAGTGATGGCAATTGGTCTGTAATTTGAGGGATCGGTCTTATCACCTTTTTTGGGAATAGGTTGAACATTTGCTAACTTCCATGATGAAGGGAATACCCCAGAAAATATAGAGATCGTATAGAGCTTAGGTAGGACTGGTACTAGTTCGGGGGAACATTTCTTTAAGACAATAGCTGGGATACCGTCTGGGCCAGTCGCCTTATTGATATCAAGCCTACGGATGATCGATTCCAAGAGCTTGTACCGAAAATGAATTGGTTTCATAACGTATGAAGAAGAGTTGACCAGGGGCACATCTTTTCCAGAATCATTGAGACACGAGTTTGATGCAAACAAATCCACAAAAAACGTTGGCTTTGTCTACAGAATCAGCAACTACTGATCCGTCAATAGATGTCAGGGGGGGAATGAAGATGTTCGAAAGTTTTTACTAATGGCTTTTGCTAAAGACCAAAATTTACGACTGCCTAAAGGAGATGTAGCTAGTTCATTGCATTTTCGTTGTTCGAACAACTTTTTAGTTTTAGTGATGACACTGTTGCAGATATTTCTAGCACCAACGTATTCTACATGACTGTCAACCGATTTATTAGATTTCCATTTAATGTAACATTTATTTTTTAAAGATATTGCATCAGAATAAGCCTTATTGAACCAGGGTTGGGAACGTGAATGACCTACACGGTACTGTTTTTTCGGAATGCATAACTCCATTTCCATGAGGATGACTTCAGATGCTGAAAGAGCGATGTCCGAAGAAGAGGACGACTTAAAACAATATTCACGCCATGAAAAAGTTGCAAAGAAATCCCGTAAATCACTCCATCGAGCTGACTTAAAACACCACAAGGTTCTATCGGTTTTGCGAACAACAGTGGAATTAGGTACAGTAGAAATAATTTTTATTAGACAATGGTCGGAAAGGCCTAAAGGCGAAAGAACGGAAGTTTTATAAACAAGAGGGTTTGATGTAAGAAAGAGATCTAGAAGATGTGGAGTATGGTTAGGGTTATCAGAGAAATCATTTGTGTGAGATCACATGAAATAGCAAATGTTTCTGCACTATGACCAGCGGGATTTGTAGTAGATGAAAATTGAAGCCAATTAGAGTTATGAACATTGAAATCGCCAACAAATGAGATATCGCAAGATGGAAACTGAGACAGGAGATAGTCAACTTTCATACTAAGGTAATCGAAGAAGTCTTGAAAGTTGCTGTCATTAGGAGACCTGTAAATGCAACAGCAGAATTTCACAAAATGAGGACCAGAATGTTTAAACCAAATCACGTCAAAATTTTTATTTTCTAAGGAAGAAACCCTCTTGCAAGCAATTCTGTCCTTGATGTACGCACATACGCCTCCTTTATATCGAAAGTTAGAGTGAAGATGGTATTGAGGAAATTGCAAGTCGGGTGACTCGGAGCTTTCAGAGGAGACTTGTGTTTCAGATAGAAACAATATATCAGGTTTTAATTGTTCAAGATGTTGGTGAATAGCATTAAGGTAAAGAAGCCACGCTCCCACCGATAAAACTACACTTAATTGATTAAGTAACAGGCTCAAACCAAAACTAAAATCTTGGAATGAAGAATCATTCAAGTCCTATATTACAAGCTTAAACCGATATGACAACTCTATTTGGAAACCTGTGAAATCTTCACGCCAGCCAACATTAGCAAGCAGTCCGATATATAAAGAATCACCTAACCAGGGACGATGTGCCAAGAGCGCCAAAGGAAAGACTGATGTCTTCGCGAACTATCTCGAAGAAACGTTTCGCCCTCATAGACGCAGATGTAGAAATTCACCACTATCTCCAAACACCATTGCAACAAATGGAACCAATACCACCTGTTACTCCTGTGGAACTAAAACACAAGATACAACACTTAAACGCTCGAAAAGCACCTGGAATCTCGTCAATGCAAAAAAAAGGACTCGTATTGCTTACATACCTATTTAATGCAACTAAAGATCAGAAATATTTTCGGTCAACAAACCTGGTAAAGATCTCAAAAACGTTACATCTTACTGACGCATTAGTTTCCTCTCAACAGTTGCAAAACTTCTAGAAAAACTATTGCGTAAAAGAATTGATCCTGACTTCACACCTAACAACTGGATTCCCCATTATCAATTTGGCTTCTGAAGGGGTCATTCTACAACTCATCAGTGCCACATTTCATTAATAAAATAAAGAATACTGTCAAGCTGTATTCTTGGACCTAAACCAGGCCTTCGATAAGGTCTGGCATCTTTGATTATTATATAAAATAAAAATATAATTGCCGATGTTCCATATCGTGATGAAATCGTACCCAACTAACTGCAAATGTCGTACAAAGGTAAAACATAACGTCTCGTCAATACACCCCACTAATGCAGGAGTTCCACAGGGTAGTGTTCTGGGCCCGCTGTTGTATATACTATGTACTTCTGATCTTTCTACGTCCGATAATATCGAACTAAGCACTTTTGCAGATGATACGGTGGTTCTCACTTTACACCATAATGTCAACCAGGCCTCGTTCTTCCTTCAACGATATATGAACTTGCTACAAGCTTGGCTTCAGAAATCCTTCATTACAACCTCTGTTCGATAATGCCGTAATAAGAAGACTAAAGTGAAAATGGCCAACTGACTTGCAAACTAGTTTAGGAGTTCTCTTCGCTAGAGGAGATCTCATGATGCTATTCTGTATATGAATGTGTAAATAATATATTATTCAGTTACCATATTAGCTTATAGGTTGTTTTCTAATCTAAGAGGGTGATTTTAAGAAGAAAACTTCATATGAACGTATGTCCTAAACGTTTTAACTTTTGAGGGACAGGGTGGTAAAATTTTCAAAAATAAGTCATTTATTATTAATATCTGTAATACCACTGTAGATATCTTAATGACATTATATATGTATATATGATATATATATATATATATATATATATATATATATATATATATATATATATATATATATATAATGTAACACATTCTTTTATATTTCCACCAGCGGTGTTCGTACGGAATTTGACCTGCCTATTTTGGCAGACATTGATGGTACGCCACGGATTTCTCTTAAAATGAAAATTATACTTGAAATCCCTAATCATTTTAAACAAATTTGATCCCTTGATTTTTTTCTATCCGATGCACGGTTTTCGCTTAAAAAAATAAAAACCGTTTCTCTGCATCATCATAACAATATCGTTAATATGAAAATATCACTATGCAGAGAAGTAGATTTTATTTTTTTAGGTGAGAACCGTGCGTAGGACTAAAAAAATTCAAGAGATCAAATCTGCTCATAATTGTATAGGGATGTCAAAAATACACTTCAGAGTTTACGTACTTCGTATTTTGGAGGTCTTTCAATAAAACATTAAAAAAAATTACTTAAGTATGGAAGAATTATTACTTATAACTGTTAGTAGGCTGTGGCTGTAAGAATCATTAATTATGTTGTCAAGGCGTTTTTCATTACTTTGTTTGACAGTTCATCAGTTTTTAGGATTCAGTTATTCGCGTCTTGTTAATTTGGTGTTTAAAATATCCGAGCATTGTTATTTTGAAAAAGAATGGCTGATTTTACTAATGAGGAGCTGGCAGGTATGCATTACATGTATGGTTTGGCTGATGGCAGATCGTCGTAAGCCAGTCGATTGTATTAAGATCGGTTTCCTAATAGTCATACCAGATAGGCGAACATTTGCAAATGTATATAGAAGGTTGACTGAAACAGGCACTTTGAAGTTAAGTAAGCAATTAAAAGGAGCTCATCGGACTGTAAGAACTCCAGAAATTGAAGAATTAGTTTTAAATTTGATTGATGCAAATCCTGAACTTAGTACTAGAAAAATTGGAAATAATCTGAATATCTCGCACGTCCTAGTTTGGAAAATTTTGCACGACTTTCTATTGTACCCGTGTTATATTCAACGGTCCAGATGTTACTTCCCCAAGACTTTCCCTTGCGCGTTAACTTTTGTCAATGGTTTTTGCAGACTCCCTTGTTTGACCGTGAAGTAATGTTTACAGATGAAGCTAACTTTTCCAGCAACGCAATCAAAAATTTGCACAATAACCATATTTAGGCAGACGAAAACCCCCACGCAGTTGTAGCATTTAACCATCAAGAACAATTTTCGGTAAATGTCTGAGCTGGAATTGTTCGAAATTATTTAATTGGACTTTTTCCTGCCAGAAAGGCTAAATGGCCATAATTGTCACCAGTTTTTATAGGAGGATTTGCCCATATTACTAGAAGAAGTACCAATTTTAATTAGAAACAGAATATAGTTCATGCATGACGCTGCACCCGCTTACTTTAGTGTTGCAGCAAGATAATATTTAAATCACACATTTAATAACCGGTGGGTAGGTCGTGGCGGACCCCAACCATGGTCCCCTGGGTCTCCAAATCTAAATAGTATGGACTTTTTCTTATGGGGGCATCTTAAAAGTCTGGTTTACCTCACCCCAGTAAACACTTTAGAAGAGCTGAAGCATGGTATCAGAGCTTCCTGCGATTTAATAAGAAATACTGGAGGTATACTTCAAGAAGTGCGCGACAATATGAGGTCATTTTCAATAACTTATCTTGTTTCTATGTTCTATTTTTTTTCACAAAGGTTGTTATTAATTTATTAACGTTTATTAGTTATCTTGTTGTTAAAGAATGTTATGTTATTTCATTAAAAGTGTAAAATTATTTAAAAAGGAACAGTATTCTAACAAAATCATTTACATCCTGTGGTTGTGGTCACTGATTGGTAACTAAAGACTAGATACCTTTTTGACATCTGGGACGTGTCTAATCATCATATAGCATAAAAAAAAGAATGGGTTCGACTAAGCTCAGGCATACGGTCGGAAGACCGCAGAACACTCAGATGCATGGTTGTTTTGGAGGTATAGCTTAAAGTGAGGAAATACTCAACAAGTGTTGAAAGGAGAGTAAACCCCGTAAAGCCTGCAACAGGATTTACCAAAAAAAAAAGAAATAAAAATGAAAGGAAGAAATAGAAATAAGTTAACAATTCTCTCGATAAAGTAATTTTATTGTCGATATCCTGACAACAGAATAAAAAAATTAATTTACATTCACCAAAGCCCGCGATAGCAAGCAGTGAGCCTCAGGTTGTGCCCACGGCAATTACAATTTAAATTCAATTAGAAAAAAAAACTATTCGTATTCGGAATTGGCTAATTTAACACATAATCCCATTGGGATGTTTAGTAGAATAAAAAAACAAAAAAAGGTAAATTGGAAAGCTTGTTCGGTCCACAGTAAGTAACTACCGTAACAAACAAAGTAATCAAAACATTTATAGGAAATAAACTGGCACCTACAATCTTGTCCACAGAAAAAAAGTAATGTACATAACACATAAAGATTACGAGACAAAATTACAAATTTTGTCTGAAATTGAAGATCTAACTTTTGCAGTAGTTCATGGTAATACAAATAATTGTTACACCTGGTATATTTCAATCAAACAGGAGTTAAATCGTTGGGTAAATGTAGCCACAGAAGCTATTAGTAATTAGGTCAAAATGGAAGCTAAACCTGTTTGGGTGTGGTCTATCTATTTTAATGATTCAATTAAAGTTTTACTTGTAATTGAGTGCAAAATATTCAAACTGAATTAGTGAATATACACATATATATATATATATATATATATATATATATATATATATATATGAACTGATATTTCCCCCCTATTCTCTTCTTTTATTTAAATTATTATTATTATTAGCTAAAACTCTAATATTTAAAACACAATCGGAGATATTGTAAACTATAACTTTTATTATGATATCCTTATTATAATTATTTAAGTTGCCCAGACTAACTTTTAAAAACAGCCGCATGTAAAGACTCATCCAAGGGGATAGGGATCAAAATTTAGAAGAAACTTTATTTTTAAAATGATAAAACATAAATGATTATTAATTTGAATTATATTAAGATTTTGAATATAATAATCATAGTTAATTTGATTAAAGCACATTGAGTTAATGTCCAATTATGTTTTATCGTATCTAACTTGTTCAAGTAAATTGAGTTATAAATTTTGATTTGTATTAATATTTGTGTCACACTCTGTACATAACAAAAATTTCTTAAAAAAGTATACTTGGGCATGCGCTGTGAATACGCAAACATGTGACTTGATTAAAATAAAAAGTGAAATTCGACATACAAGTAAGTATAAATACGTTTGAATTAAAAACAATATATTAACCATTTAAATTTTCAGAACATATTCCCTTTGGACATGCATACATGTTGTTGCACATCATGATTGTTACAAAGGATTGAAATTATGAACATAACAATGAAATATCAATGTCAACAATAAAGTACTCACATAAAATGTCCTCCTTTTCTTGGTTACTGCTGATGAAGTTGATTGTAGATAACAGCTCCTTCGAACTCCAGCTCTGTTCCTCGAACATCCAAATTTTCTTTTATATTAACAGCTTATACGCTTAGGTAAGTTTCACTAATGTTATTATAATATTGATGAATCTTTAATTTTAGGATCATCACTTCTTCTTATATTAATTTCAAAATAAGTTTTGAAAAGCATGGATCGTTGAAGGATAAATTAAACACACTTCCAATAAATAAGGAGTATAATGATAAGAACACGAAGGAAACACAATTAAATATCCATAACAACGTAAACAACATAAATTTAAAAACAAACAATGTCGAAACTGCGGAAATATTTTTATAAACTATCGATAACCTCCGATTTTAAAATTTAAAAAGGTAAACTAACCTTAATTTAATTATTTCCCGACAAAAGACTATCACTTGTTTCTCTAACACTTCCGATACTAAAATCGCACTTTGTTTTTAACGAAGTGACGTTATTCTGTTAAAAAAATAATTTCACAAAAAAAATTTGGCAACACCTTACTTTGGCAAGCTGTTGAAACAGAGGAAAATTAAGATAGTTTGTAATCCTAAAGCACTTCTATTTATATGATTTTGGTTGACGACCAAATCTTCGATTGTTCTAACTAGTTACCAACAATATTTCCTAAACTCTGATTGGCTACAACAATTTTTACATTACGATATAATTTCAAAACCCCATAACTTTGGCCCCCGTAAACCTTTCTTAAAACTAATAACATTTTCATAATCTACAGAATTTTCTCTATAATTTGAAACCAAACACGAACTAATTCCTACACTTAATAACTAAGTTAATTTTCACACTTAGTTATAGATTTTACGCTAATTATATGTATTTTACAGGCCTGGAAATGATTTATACATGAATATGGGATGCTACTACACCCAAATATTCATCTTATACATGCCTACGGCCAATTTGAAAGGAAAATTATTTTAATTTTTTCAACAACCTTAAAAACTAAATTTAACAAAATGGACACAAATATAGTGAATTGTAACTTGAAATTGAGGCTACTTTACTATTTTTGCCTCTACTAATTTATTTTACACAAATTGTCTCAATATAAAATAGTTTTTATATAAATCTTATGTAAGGAAATAACATAACCTCATATTGTTAATACAATTTTCAATGTAAAATTTCACACTTTTAACCACTATAACTGTTTGTGAAAGTGTTTAAACTTAATGTTCATGTCTCAAATTAATTTATTTTACCACTTTCGTAGGTTCATAAGTTCTTCTACGACTAGTGTCGAAATGTTGCAAATCACTAGTTTAAGGTCATCAAATGTTGATTAAACACAATAATTCCAGATCTGCTGCTTAATTTATGTTTTATAGTTACTCACTAATGTACTTGTTCTGTTTTTTCGTAATTTGAGCACTGATATAAGTTTATCGCACTAACACGAATGTTTTTATGATTCTTGGCTGCGTACATATGAATTGTGACATTGATACCAGCCTATATCTAGTTTTTAACATTATTTTTGTCAACTACAACTTGTATCACATGTCGTCAGGGAACATTGTTTAAATAAACTTACTAAACTAAATAAAAACTTGAATTAAATCATGACGATAACAAACATACCCTATACTTCAATGTAATGTGCTGTCGATTATACTCATATTAACATTATATTTAAGAAATATTTAAATTTACAAACATCTCAATGTTTATTAACCATTCTTATCTAGAATTATATAATGATATGTACCATTTTATACCAACTAAAGAAATAATTCACTATGCGACTTACATAGCTACTTGAATGTAATTTGAATCATCTCAACATATACAGGGTGTCTCAGAAACATGTTGCCAAACTTTAGGGGGTTATAAAGGCCGATGAATTAAGTACTTTTGCCTTATAAACGTATGTCCGGAAATGAGTCGTTAAGGCACTAGACGAAGAAGTGTTAAAAAATTGCAGAATGTTCGCATTTACGACTTTTTGTATTTTTTAATATTTATTAAACAAGAAAAACAATAAAACATTATATTAGTTGTTCAAAATTGCGGCCATCGACTTGCTGACATGCGGTCGTACGTCGAACCATTGATTGGCGAACTCGATAAAGGATGTGCGGATCTTCCTGAACAACTTGACTCGCAGCCATTACCCTTCAATCAATTCTTCTTCTGTAGTTACAGGTGTTTCATACACTAATGATTTGAGGTAACTCCAGAAGAAAAAATCGACAGGTGTCAGATCTGGGCTTCGGGCTGGCCAGTTAACAGGTCCACCTCGTCCAATCCACCTCTCAGGAAATTGTAAAGTTAGGTGGTCCCGCACGTTGCGAATAAAATGCGCCGGAGCTCCGTCGTGCTGATACCACATTCTACGACGAATGTCCAATGGAACATTTTCAAGCAACTCAGGGAGAACTTCTTGTAGGAATGTTAGGTAGATTTGACCATTTAAACGTGGAGGTAATAGGTACGGTCCAATAATATGATCTCCTACTATGCCAGCCCACACGTTAATAGAGAACTGATACTGGTTAGACTTCTGAAATGTGCCATGAGGATTTTGGTCGCTCCAAATGTGACTATTACGGCTATTGAAGTAACCTTCTCTAGTAAAGCAAGCTTCATCGCTAAATAGAATAACTGAGCTAAAATCGAACTGTCGAGCGCATTTTCCAAATACCAGCGACAAAAGTTTACTCTTGGACCGTAATCCCGTTGGGTCAAACTGTGTACTTTTTGAAGATGATAAGGGTATAGCAATTGTTCATGAAGTACACGCCATACTGATGCCCTTGTATTTCCAGTTTGATTTGCTATTGCTCGCACACAGTGGAGGGTTTTTCTTCCACTCGTCGCAATACTTCTTCTTCCATCTCCACCGAACGAGCCGTTCTTTGCTGACCCGTACCTCCATTTCGTTTAAAATTTCCTTTTTCTCTTAAACGAAGGTGTAATGAAACGAATAATCTGCGAGATGGATGGCGACGATTGGGAAACCGACCAGCGTATATCCGTGCTGCTTCCCTGCTATTGCATCTTGCTTCTCCATAAATCAGATGCATATCAGCCATTTCCTCAAAACTAAAATGTTCCATAGTAAAAGAATTCTTCTTTACTTAAATTATCACTTTAAAATAACAACTATTTGAAATTTACAAAATCAAAGTGACATTCAAAACGTCATTCAAAATTTGAACAATTTTTGATAATTGAAGAAAAAGTTCTTTTGCTATGAAACATTTCAGTTTTGAGGAAATGGAAAAAGGAAATTTTAAACCAAATGTAGGTACAAGTCAGCAAAGAACGACTCGATCAGTGGAGATGGAAGAAAAAACAAAATTTAAAAAACTTATCAATGAAGCTTGTTTTACTAGAGACAGTTACTTCAAAGACCGCAATACTCATATTTGGAGCAACCAAAATCGTGTCGATGGCCGCAATTTTGAACAACTAATATAATGTTTTATTGTTTTTCTTATTTAATAAATATTAAAAAATACAAAAAGTCGTAAATGCGAACATTCTGCAATTTTTTAACACTTCTTCGTCTAGTGCCTTAACGACTCATTTACGGACATACGTTTATAAGGCACAAGTACTTAATTCATCGGCCTTTATAACCCCTAAAGTTTGGCAACATGTTTCTGAGACACCCTGTATATATATATATATATATATATATATATATATATATATATATATATATATATATATATATATATATATATATATATATATATCGTTTTAGATAAAATAATTTTGTGAAAGTGAACTGCTGGAATTACCTTAAATAAATCAACTTAATTAAGAGGTAACAATTTTCAATTATTTGATCACAAAATTAATATCCGTACATGTATTTTCGTTGTAGAAATTCACTAAGAACCTTCTATGTGTATTTGAAATTTAGAAACACAATCGTGTAACCAGGTGATAAAGAAGAAAAAAAAAGATCTGACCTTTATTGTTGAAACTTTTACTTATTGGATCTTGAAAATTTCCAAAGATCTAGCAGCCCTCACGTATATGGTCATGGATGTCAGCAAGGCTCTTACGCCTTCCAGCGATAATCAAATACTTTAGATGTAACGCAACAGTAAAATGTGAGCAGAAAATTTAAGAAGGAATACCGTTAGAAATGCAGGTAGTACGGAGATGCTAAAAGAAGGTAAATATAAGTACGATGTTTAATTAATTATGACCGTTCATACCTCTTACAGGTGACAAACGAGCCGGTAGTGAACATTCAACATAATTTCGATTGAAGTGTCTTTATATGTGAAGAATTAGTATTGAATGCTTTTATATTCGAAAACCTGAAAACAATTTTATTTACCATGCGGTTATCAAAACATGTGCCACTTACCGAAGATGTAGACGAATGAATAATTTCAATTATATCCGCCTTTTAAAAGCGTTAGTTAGACCTTTACTTAACCAAGTATTACTTGAAATGAGAATTTTACAAAAAAAAATGATGCTTGAGGATCCAGAACCAGAAACGAAAAATTCTCTAGAAACTCAACATCCACTATCAAGGGCGTTCTTAAAAAGGAAGAAAGAAAAATAGGCCAACACCTTAAAATCAATTTTACAAACTTGAGAAAATTTGTATTTAATCATTGTGCCAAAAGTTAAAATGTGTAGAAAATATATATTTATTATATGTATATGTATTGTTGACCCTAATAGATTCCAGGTTTCTTTTTAATTGCTTTATATTAAATGATCCGAAAATTTAGAGATGTCGCTGAAGGTATTAAATTTGACTTATTTTAACTAAATAAGAGATGTGTACGAAAGTATACGTTAATTTAAATGCAATTAGAGGCGTAAAAATTTGCGAAATAGTGAATTGGAAGCATTTAACCTAAGAATAAATTGCTGTTTTTAGTAAGTAAATTTGACAAAATGACGAACTTTATCAAAAAGAAAGGTTTTCCAATTAAACACGTAACACATCTTTCACAAAAAAATTCTCGACTTTAACCAGTGGCTACCCAATTAAAATGGTTCTAAATAGTCATAGGTTCTAGACAGTCAGTGGCACGCCACTGACTTTTCTTAACCCTTCATTAGGCGCACCTCCTAACGTCACGCGGTTAGTCGCGCTAGGTCCAGTGGACCTACAGTTATGATCGCACTGTATGTCGATATTTTCTATCGAGTTATGATGTAACCTGTTTATAGTAATTGATAGAATGTTCATTGCGCACAATTCGTTGTTTTGTCAAAAGTACTGTTGTATGAAACATACTATTTCATGAAAAAATCAATCAAATGCTATTTTCAATAAAGATCAGTACATTGTTTTTATGAACAAGAGATGATACTGTAATCATTTTCAATGAGCTCGCACAATTAGCTTGAAAATACTTAGACATTGCCACCTGGTATGTTTACCTGCAGCATTTTCAAACATTCTAAGGTGTTCAGAGGTAGACAATAAAAGCAGCCATAAATGGTACGTTAAATAAAATCCTGATGCAGCTTCTAAGCACCAGGCAAGAAGTGCTTGAGATTCTGATCTGTGTGGATTTTTCTTGTCACGAACTTGTTCTTGCAAAGTTGTGATGTGATTTTTGAATCCTACACTCCATAATTCTTGCTCTACTTTCTTATCTAATGCATATTCTAAATCTAACACAAGTACTTGATGATAGATTGTCTGAAGTTGTTGTTGATCAGTCCATGCTTGAGAATCATTTAATAAATCACATTTTTGGGTAACCTTTGCTTTAAGAAAATCGGCTTTCTGTAATGCTTGAACAGCTGCTTTACATCCCATTTCTCATAATCACATTAATAACGTTAATGACAGCACACCGTAATCACAAGAGCGATTAATTTTTAGTTTTAAAAACATTTGTTATAAAATTTTATTATAATTTGAACCACAGATAAACTTTTTACTTTATATAGTATTATATAGTACAAATATATTTTTACCAAACTGGACAAAATTATTTATGAACGCCACAACGCATAATTGAAATGTTAATGAGAGTCTGTAGCAACTTCTTCTGAAATTTGTTCAAAACATTCCCGGCACAGTCTTTTCGTATGAAGACGCAGACACAAAAATCTTTTACATTTCTCACATGAGTACTGAGTTTTACACTGTTTTTTGGTGTCACTGTAACAAGGTCCGCAATATTTTCTTTTGCTTCGAGCCGTTGTACTTGGTCCTGCTTGCTCTTCTTCAACGTCTACTGACGGTGTCGGTTTATATTTTTCTAAACAGAACTTGTAAATCGTTTGGTAAACTTTTGATTAGTGATCTTCTGTGTAGCTGGGGAGTTATTAAATCAATGGCTAATTTCTTTAAGTAGTTCCGTCTAGGTGTACATTTCATTCCGTTTCCTAAAGATATTATTCTGGAGATAATTCCGGCCACATTCAACATGTGGTAGCAAATTACCATTGGCCATCTTCTTGTGCATCGTGCTGTGTTGTAAGTTGCACACAATTTATCAATAACATCCACACCTGATTTTGTGTCATTATAAAACTGGATTATTTCTGACTTTTTCTGTGTGTCAGTTGACACCGAAGAACTAGATGTGTGGTAACTTGAGATTAATATAACAGTTTTACCTTTGCGTGGAACATATGACACCAACGTCTCGTGTTTTGTGTATCCGAAGAGACCGTCGTACTGATTCCGATTTTTCGGTAAATTTTAATTCTTTGATGAGGTCCAAACTTGTAAACCAGTTATCGGCTGTTATATTTCTGCCAGTCCCAAAAATTGGTTCGGAGAGCCTAAGTACGATACTATCTACAGAATTACTCTGCCTAT
Organism: Vesta saturnalis; assembly: GCA_036346205.1. Lineage (NCBI taxonomy): Eukaryota > Metazoa > Arthropoda > Insecta > Coleoptera > Lampyridae > Vesta > Vesta saturnalis. The sequence continues at coordinate 240,855 of JARFJB010001918.1, read as the reverse complement.
AGGGGCCTTCTGGCTGCTGACCGCAATAAATTTCCATATTATACGTATAGAAAGGTTTAACATCACTTAGACAGAAAATTTTGATTCCGTATTTACTCGGCTTTGAAGGGATGTACTGTCTAAATCCGCAGCGTCCCCTGAATGCTGGAAGCATTTCGTCGATAGTAACATTCTGTCCAAGGTGGTAATGCGACTTGCAATTTTCAAGGAAAGAGACAAAAATTTCTCTCACCGGAGCTAATTTATCTGTTGCACTCCTCTGCTGCCGCGTCGCTCTATCATCAAAACGGAGACATCTGATAAGAAATCTAATTCTTTTTTCCGACATTGCCCTCCTAAATATGTCTATACCGAGGCCCTTCGGTTGACCAAAAATTAGCGATATTTTGATGGCCGCCTCGAAAAACGCCCGCTAAATATAGAAGACCTATAAATGCCTCCATTTCTATTCGATCCGTTTCTCTGCAGTCTCTTGTACGAACAAACTTTTCTTTTATGGTATTTATATAAATGTTGGTCTTTTCCACTAGCAAAGTCAATATTCTGTCATCGAAAAATAGTCGCCAGCCATCTACTTCGTTCTTGATATTTTTTGCAGTTTGGTTAGCAACCCCTGGCAATTTTACTAATATATTATGCGGGGGCGTTTGAGTAACTCTCCAAGGGTTTTTTTTCCATTCGGTACCATCTCGGCCTATAACAATAGGAAGGAGTCAATTTAGTTCAGCTCTTTACACAAGTGCAATCTTCATAAAACTAAGAGATAATCTATGTAATAGTTTCATAAAGATTTGAATACGATTATTATCGAAATACGGATAGTACCAAATTAGAGAAGTGGGAATATAAGAGTAACTCATACGTTTCAATATCGGAATAAAGTTTGGTTTTGACTTACCACTGTAAAAGTTATCACTTTCCTCTTCCTCTTCGACTTCCACCATATCTCCCTCGTCATGTTCATGATCCGTGTCTGAATCAATCGACCTAGTTTCCAAATTATCCTTCGTTTCCGATTTATCTGACTCTTCGAAGTCTTCAACATTTGCTTCAAAGTCACTGTCTTCAAATATAAGACGATTGATCTCATCAATATCTTGAGGGTCATTCAAATTGTAAACTTGTTTACTCATATTTCCGCTTTTTCGAAAACATAAAAACTATTGTTTTCTGTGATGAGATAATCACCAAAATTATATTATCCAATTATAACACTAAAATCACTACAAATATGAATATCCACTATAGTGAACTCATAAACACTGATAATAGTCACGAAAAACAACCAACACCGCAACAGAAGAACACTAACGCGAGTGGGCGCGCTAGGTCGGGCGGACCTTAACAATGTACCTGTCCCGTTATCCGTCAACCATCGGAAAACTACGGTAGCTGTTGGGGTGCGGATTCGGCAACTCATTGTACATAGGCGCATCTGAGATGTCATAAACATTCACCGCGATATCTCAATATGATTTTGAAATAGAAGTAAAATTATACCAAATAGGTCCGCTGGACCTAACGCGACTAACGAAAGGTTAAAGTAAAAAAAAATTAAATCTGTATTCATTTATGATCAGATTTGATCTCTCGAATTTCTTTAGTCCGACGCACGGTTTTCACCTAAAAAAATAAAATCTATTTCTCTGCATGGTGATATTTTCATATTAACGATATTGTTATGATGATGCAGAGAAACGGTTTTTATTTTTTTAAGCGAAAACCGTGCATCGGATTGAAAACTCAAGGGATCAAATTTGCTTAGAAATGATTGGGGATTTCAAACATAATTTTTATTTTAAGAGAAATCAGTAGCGTACCATCAATGCCTGCCAAAATAGGCAGGTCAAACTCCGTACGAAAGCCACTGGTGGAAATAAAAAATACCTCTTGATACATAGTACATGTATGCCAAATTTCATTAAAATATCGACAGTGGTATTACAGATATTAATAATAAATGACTTATTTTTGAAAACTTTACCACCCTGTGTACCTCAAAAGTTAAGACATTTAGGACATACGTTCATATGAAGTTTTCTTCTTAAAATGGACCCAAAAATCGCCCCCTTAAATATTGACATTCGATTAGAAAACACCCTGTATGATAAATAAAAAATAATAATACAAAGTTTTACATGTATGAAACCTATACAAACACGTAGAATCCAAAAATCAAATGATATACGGGATGGGGTGTTCCACTAAAAAAATGCTAACTTTGTCTTGCCCTGCTTTTTTGGAACGCTCTCTATACTCAAGAATAGTTCTGAAATTTGCACACTAACTAGCCATATAATATGATAAATACATTTTATTCACAAAGTTTACACATAAAGCTCCGGTTTACTTTACTCTATCGTTGACTCTATAGAAGATTTAGCTTAAAATATAGAATTACTGAACTAGTCAAGATGAAATAAAATTATAACATGAAATTTTAGTAATAATTATATCCAGGGTAAATGCAGATTTGAACAAATGGCTTGATGACTATAATATGAATTATTATGTAAGTTACCTATTTAATAATGTATAAATTTCAGTTTCTAACTTGTTAAAGACGAAAATGGTCAAAAATATCAATAAATATTGTAAGGTTATGTTACAATATGAAAGTGCTATTTAAGATAACGGGGCTATATCTACAAATATAAAAACATGTGGTATACTCATAAAGAAAGGGTTATACAAAATTTATAGTGCAGTTCCAGCATTTTAAGCGGAATGAGACGTCAGCATAACATACAATTTTGTTTTCTTTTATATATACATTTCCTTCATCCCCTTTGTTGTGGGGATGTTAAAAATGGAATGCAGGTCAAAAGGTATTATATCACACTACACGAACTACCAAACCAGAATATATTGATTCGAAAAGCATACGCTCTGCTACCACTTCCTTTTTATTATTTTACACTTCAAATAATAAATTAAAAAGAAAAAGGCGATTATTTTCCTGTTGTAATTAATTAGTGATTCATCTGTAATTAAAAAGATTTTTTTCTTTTTTTTTCGTAATTTCAATAAAAGTTTGATGGTTTTAATCGGCCTTGCTTGCTTTTAATTATGGAACTATATTGCTCAATAATGGATGAATGACATTTTCGTGTGTCATCGTCAAGGATGGTAAATCTTGAATAATGTCTACTGTGACGTCAGTCATTTCCTAAGATGCTAACCTTAAATGTGTATATCATATAATGAAAATTGGAAAATGTCAACGTCAAACACAATAATGCTAATTTAGACATGCTTTTCTGTGTTATTCAATTCAAAAATGAATTATTAATGTTTCTTCGTGTCAAATTTTTGCTTACTTTAAGTTTGACCTTTAATAATCGAATTTGGTAAATTAAATTGAAAATTGGATTTACCTTAATTAACGCAAATCAAGCGCAAAGTTTATTCATTTAGTTAGATGAGACATTTTGATTAAAGGCTAAGGGAGGACCCATCAATAATTTCCCAACTTTATAATCCAAGAAGGCTTAGGCTTTGTTGTATAAATTTCAATTTCCGCATTATCCAATGTTAGGTATTTCTTCTGCATATTAAGTTTGTGGAATGTTTTGTACTTTATTAAAATTCGAGAGCTTTTTGGAGCAATATTAATGATCACGATTCTATTGTGTCAGTTCGCTTTCTTGTTAAGCGTGTCCTGTAACATTTTTATGAACGATTGAATCTTACAATAAGCATGGAATAAATTAGACGTTTGAATGAAAAAATCGCTCTTTGATGAAGGGAACAGTTGTATGAACTTACCCTTTCAATCACACAGAACGTTCTCATCGTGAATACAATAGGTAAAAAGTTGTATTGATAATCGATATGTATGATAAAATACAAAGAGTAGGAAAGTGACCACTGTCACCACGGCTTTTACGCTCAAATTGGTCAAACTGGCATAAATTTTACTTTAGAATCGAAATATTACTCCTTGCATACAATGTCTGTGTGCTTCATTGTACCATCATCGTCACTTTAAGGGTTATCCGCCCATAGTTTATTCAGCTTGCTCAAACTTTATGAGCAAATAAACTCACTCATTTATTATGAATAGGTAAGCTCTACCCAAATATATTGAAATTCTGAACATTTAAACCACATTCAAGCTATATAAAAGTTTTATTGATATGTAATAGTACTATCTGTCCAGAAACGAAGCGAAGGAATAAATCAACATGTTTGGCAGATTCTAGTGGCGTTGGGTTGTTTTATAATATGTACGAGTATATTGTATAATAATTGTTGCCTTACCTTAAATTTAAAAACTCCATAAAATGATTTCTAACAAACGAAGTGTATTATAATTAAATGGTATATTACAATAATATCTTTAACATCACTTTTTATAGTTAAGTTTTCAATAAAACATTGCAATCGTCATTTGTTTGTCTTTACTTTAGAACTCAACAACAGGTACGTCCCATTGTTAAAGGGTGAACAACTATTGATAAATAACTTACGTTGCAACGCTCAAGTGTGGAAGCGGTATATCCTAAAACTAGTTTAAGAAATCTATTAAGTACTTAAATACAAAATCGTGTACCGCTTATATGTAAAATAAATTAAATACTTTAAAGTATTCCTTCGCTTCGTTTCTGGACACACTGTAATGTTTTAAATGCAATTTAATTTCAGAATTTATTTTGCGTAATAATTTATTTCTCAAAGCGTTTCAATACAGCTGTACAATTATCACCTATAATATCACAGAGCTTAAACTATTTCCGGAAATTTTTTTGAGGCCACGAATATTTTGAAAATTTTTAAAATATTCGTGGCGGAAAAAAAATTTCCTAGAATAATTTACGCTCGTGCGGTATTCGGCAAGAAAATTTGGAATAAAATTATAAATCAAACCTGACATGTAAATTCATTTCACTGGTTGCGAAGCCGGGATTGATATTATTGACATATGTTGATTTACCATTTTTGTTTAAAAGGTTCTGAGCTTTGAAAAGTGTAAATATTGTAGAGTTGACCCACGTGCAAATATGACATCCTAATTTAATATATTTAGCTAATTTAATCAAAGAATATGAACAGGGAGTGTTAGAGTCGAATGGCTTGTTTAAGAAAATCCAAGAAGATCTGCTGCAGATGCCAAGTAAGTATGGCTTTATGTCTAGAAGAAATTTGAACAAAATTGTTGCAAAATATTGCATGTGTCTTAAAATTGTCACGTGGTCATGATTTTATCCAATATTCAGTGGCAGCTCGTGAGTTATGAAATAGGGTGGGCACAAGAAAAAACTTAGCTATTTTTTGTACAGGATGTTTCAAAATCGACGCCCAATGCCTAGCAACACCGAAGATTTAAAAAAATCTGAAGCGGGGAATCAAAATCCGAATAAGTGGACTCCACGGATTTTAAAAAGAAATTGGTACCATGATTATAAACTACATAATTTGGAGCAACTGACGTGCGAATATGGAAAGAAGGCTCAAATAGCCGATCACCAAGAAATTGCCAGTCATAGAATTTTTCAACATATTCTTTGGACCGACGAAAGTCGCTTTGTCAGCAATGGGGAGCCAAATAGGAAAAATTCACACTACTGGTCAGTGGAAAACCCACATTACGTAAATTACATAGAAAGTCAAGATCGGTGTAAATGTATGGTGTGGCCTCATTGGAAGACATTTGGTTGGACCGTATTTTTATGAGGGAGTATTAGACAATCACACTTATTTGGCATTTCTGGAACAAGGACTTACAGAGTTGCTTAAAAATATACCATTGCAGTTAAGAAGGTATCTTTTGTTTCAACATGACGGAGCTCTCCCACATACCTTTGGAGATATATGGATTGGGATAAATGGACAAACGCTTTGGCCAGCAAAGCCTCCAGACCTTAGTCCGCTAGATCTTTTTCTGGGGCGCCCTCATAAATGAGGTTTATTAGAGTCCATCCCGAAATGTTGAACATTTAATAGAAAAAATCAATATTTATTACTGGTGATATGATAAGGAGCGCTACTGAACGAGAGGTTCCCCATAGATTAGATTTATGTTCAAGAGTAGGTGGTAATTACATTGAAAACCTGTTGTAAATGTATATTATTTATTCAACAGTTTTGATATTTTTAAATATAATTGTTGTTTTTTTGTGTTTATATTTGCTTTTTTTATTTTCTTTTCTTTAAATTCTTTAAAAAATTGTTATCCAAAATCCATGAGATTCAATGTTTAATAAACTTTAATAACACTGAAAAAAATGTTTAGTTAGCTAACTGGCGTACATTCAGCCAAAAAAAATTCTTTTTCAATAATATTAGTGCAATTTCTAGAAAATACGATAAAATAACGTATTTTTCAGAAAATCGAACCAAGATTCATTCTTAAAAACCATTATCAGGCTGAAATAATAAATAGTAGTTTTAAAAATATCACGTAACGACGAAAATACAATATTTGATAGTGAGAGAGGTAGAACATGATGGAGCACCTACTTGGTGAGTAGCACTCATCGGGATCATGCTGCTATATACGTTTTAATTAGAAAAGGGAGAATTTTGAAAATACACACTTTTAGTGTTGTGAAGACAAAAACATCAGCCACGTGTTTTTGTTTCTTGTTAGTAGAAAGGAGGCACCATGCGCCATCTTGGATTTTGACGTCACAAGCCCGCCCACGTGGGGGACCGGATTTTCCACCCTTATTTTTACACGCTTACGTGTGAGACCGGATTTTCCACCATTATTTTTGCACGCTCACGTGGGGGACCGGATTTTCCACCCTTATTTTTTACTCGCTTACGTGTGAGACCGGATTTTCCACCCTTATTTTTACTCGCTTACGTGTAGGACGTGTTTTTTTCATCCCTATTTTTGCACATCCACGTGTGAGACCGTATTTTCAACCCCTGCTGGAAATTTTATCCCTAATTATTTTTATACGTGTACGAGTGAGACACGATTTTCCACCCTTATTTTTACACATTCACGCGCGACACTGTGTTTTCAACCCTAATTATTTTTACTCGCCTACGTGTAGGACATGTATTTTCACCCCTATTTTTGCACATCCACGTGTGAGACCGTATTTTCAACCCTAATTATTTTTACTCGCTTACATGAAGGACCGTATTACCCTTATTTTTATTATTTCTTTTGGTTAAACCTTATGGCTGTATTAAGGACCTTTTGACAGCCAGGACTTTTGCTAACGTGAGGGGCTGGTCCTGGTCTTGGCTTGTATTTTAGGGGTGGGGCTGTATGTAGAGCTAGGGCTGGAACTTAGGGTTGGTCTAAGGATAAGTCTTAGAGTTTGGTCTTGGTGGTGCAGCTAGGGTTGGAGTCAGGCCTTGGTGGTGGAGCTAGGGTTGGAGCTTGGGGTTGTATGTAGAGCTGAGGATAAGTCTTAGGGTTATTTCTGATAGTATTAAGGTCCTTTTGGTTGTAACCCTGGAGGTTGCACACGCATACAATGTTAGAAATTGTATAAAGATTATTATTTAGTCTATTGCTTTAAAAGGGTTAAATGCTATTGGAGAAAACGTTTCTAATAAGGAGATGAGATAGCATCTGTGTTAAGGATTGATCTTGCGTGGGGGAAATTTGAATGACAGTAAAAATTTAATTATAGAACACTTATTTTATTATCATAATTAAAAACCCTCAGTGAGCTATAGAAAAATTACTGCCATTCGGGTGTAATGAAACAAAAAAAAACATTTTTATTAAGTTAATTACATAACAGTTTGTCTTTTCTTAAACGATTATTAAAAAACATAGTTTTACCTGTATTGAAAATAATATCCATACGTCCGTTAAAAAATGTTGTACGCCTTAATATTTTTTAAAGAAACTTAATGCTTGTGTTTTATAACTGTAATTAAAAATCTGTAAATAAATAAAAGGGTTAATACTACACTTACCATATCTGTACTTAAAGAACGTTTTCGAGGCACTGATTTATGCGTGATGGTCACCGCTTTTGTGTTATCTGTCAACTAAAAACTTTCTAGTTGTGTAAAAGCCAGCTATAATTAGAGTGTAAAATATACAAACAACCTCATTGTCTTTATTGCACTTACAGCAACATGCATTTACCTTTCTCTTAAAATAAAACTGTTTTTGAAAATATTCGTATACGGACACACAAATTGTTTTTTAAAACCATATTAAGAATTTGGAATGTTTAAAATATGTAGTAAGAAATCACTGTTCACGTTTACTTTTAACTAATTACCGTGTAATTATATAACTTTTGTTTAATTTAATAGTCTAAAAACCAATATAAATGGTTAATATATTTTCTAAAAAATATTATTAGAGTTGATACGCCGTTTTATTTCAAGTAATTGTTTTCAATATATATAAAATGTGTAAGTGGACCTGTATTATTTGTTGTAACCTTCTACTTACATAAATTCAACTTATACACGAATTAATAACGACCTCCACTAGTTTATAACACAATCGCTATGTAGCGTATTTTTTATTTACACTCGTACTTCTATAAACTATTAACGCTCCATTTTAATAGGGTGATCAACTATCTGAAAAGGTTTACTGTTAAAGTATACGATGAAGATCGTTTAAAGCAAACCTTGTATTATTCTTATATACGAATGACATTTCAAAAATACTAGTATAATTAACATGAAGGTTTATAAATCTACATCCAGACAAGGAAACAGTTTTAAACACAAAGAATTTATCTGTAAGGGGCAGACAATGCTATTACATAAGACGTTTTACAAAAACGTGGTTATTCCACATTGAGTGGCGTGGTAGAGTGACGTAATCTATTTTATTTTGAAATTTCGTAGAGAGCATCACCATCATCAAAATTTTGAGATACTACCATCTCATCGTCTTCACCTTGAACGATTATATTGTAACCTATAAAGCAAGCTAATAACCCTAATAGTTTATCAGACATTATTACATGGACACGAGGTTAGCTCTAAATTAAATGGTTTCAACGCTGCTCTGGGAATGCTGTACACACTTAAAACCTTTAAGTCTGCTCGCCGAAGTTGTACCGTATTCACTTTCTTCAATTTTTATCTGCACTCTGTTTCGAAGCTGTAATACGTTTTTCTAATACATAAACAGAATCTTCAATACTGTGATACGTGTAGCAGCAAAACACATTAGCTAGTTAGTTTCACCTCTATATTACTTTACATGCAAGCCTGATCTTATCATAAATAAATACATCTGTCAAAAAAAAAAGCTGATTAAACATAACTCCACGGCCAGGTATAGCAAGCAACGCTTCCAATTATAGCTCTTGGTCAACACAATAGGGCCTACAACTACATACAATCGACTAGCACTGCTTTAGCACGAGGATCAAACGAAAAAACACGCACGCACACAAGCTCGCACGTACGCTCTCACGTACGCACGCACGTGCGAACGCTCGTACGTACGCCCGCACGTACGCACGAACGTACGCACGCTCGCACCTACGCAAGCTCTCACGTACGCACGCACGTGCGAACGCTCGTACGTACGCCCGCACGCTCGCACGTACGCACGAACGTACGCACGCTCGCACGTACGCAAGCTCACACGTACGAGCGTTCGCACGCCCGTACGTACGCTCGCACGCACGCACGTATGCACACACACACGCACACACACACACACACACACACACGAGAGAGCGAAAACACGCGTCTTAGGAGAAAATACCTCGACCATAAAAGAGGCGTTTAGATTTATAAAACATATCCCAGGGGCTATGTTAGAGTGTGGTTAGGTCAATACTTCAGACATCCCGAAGATGTGCGATTCTACCCGAAAATTGACGAGCACGCTTGCGCACAAGACCAAAGTCTAGCTGCGTTCTGGCGTCTAAGGAGAAAATACCTCGACCATAAAAGAGGCCTTTAGATTTATAAACATGCCCCCAGGGGCTATGTTAGAGTGTGGTTAGGTCAATACTTCAGACATCCCCGAAGATGTCCGATTCTACCCGAACGTTGACGAGCACACTTGCGCACAAGACCAAAGGCTAGCTGCGTTCTGGCTTCTTAGGAGAAAATACCTCGACCATAAAAGAGGCGTTTAGATTTATAAAACATGCCCCCAGGGGCTATGTTAGAGTGTGGTTAGGTCAATACTTCAGACATCCCCGAAGATGTCTGATTCTACCCTAACATTGACGAGTACGCTTGCGCACAAGACCCAAAGCTAGCTGCGTTCTCGTTTCTCGTGTGTTTCGCTCTTTAAAGTGTAACTGTCATCGAGTGAGCATTACTATAATGTATTCTCCTGTTTATGAGCCAACATCAGCGGATATTAGAGATTTTACTGACTTGTTAATAAACTATTACAACATAACCGTTCAAGATAATGATGAAAGCGATGACGTGGTTGAGCTGGATGTATCTCACATCCAAGATGATGATTCACAGAAGAGAAAGAAGAGCGATGAGGTAGGGGGGAAGGGCAAATCTCAAAATCATGATGATGATGATGAGGACGACTCACGGTTCAAGAAGAAGAAGAAACCGATAAAGCATGTTATTAAATAATAATGATGTATTGTTGTTTATAATAATAATAATAATAATATATTTTCAAAACGTTAAGCTTTCCTTCGGTTTTGTTAATAAACCTGTTTTTTTCTAGCGGTGCTCCACCGTCTTGATTCATGTTTGCAAGTTTACAAGTTTTTCGCTTTAGCGTGTTTTCGCTCTCTCGTGTGTGTGTGTGTGTGTGTGTGTGTGTGTGTGTGTGTGTGTGTGTGTGTGTGTGGTGTGTGTGTGTGTGTGTGCATACGTGCGTGCGTGCGAGCGTACGTACGGGCGTGCGAACGCTCGTACGTGTGAGCTTGCGTACGTGCGAGCGTGCGTACGTTCGTGTGTACGTGCGAGCGTGCGGGCGTACGTACGAGCGTTCGCACGTGCGTGTGTACGTGAGAGCTTGCGTAGGTGCGAGCGTGCGTACGTTCGTGCGTACGTGCGAGCGTGCGTGCGTACGTGAGAGCGTACGTGCGAGCTTGTGTGCGTGCGTGTTTTTTCGTTTGATCCTCGTGCTAAAGCAGTGCTAGTCGATTGTATGTAGTTGTAGGCCCTATTGTGTTGATTAAGAGCTATAATTGGAAGCGTTGCTTGCTATACCTGGCCGTGGAGTTATGTTTAATCAGCTTTTTTTTTGACAGATGTATTTATTTATGATAAGATCAGGCTTGCATGTAAAGTAATATAGAGGTGAAACTAACTAGCTAATGTGTTTTGCTGCTACACGTATCACAGTATTGAAGATTCTGTTTATGTATTAGAAAACGTATTACAGCTTCGAAACAGAGTGCAGAAAAATTGAAGAAAGTGAATACGGTACAACTTCGGCAAGCAGACTTAAAGGTTTTAAGTGTGTACAGCATTCCCAGAGCAGCGTTGAAACCATTTAATTTAGAGCTAACCTCGTGTCCATGTAATAATGTCTGATAAACTATTAGGGTTATTAGCTTGCTTTATAGGTTACAATATAATCGTTCAAGGTGAAGACGATGAGATGGTAGTATCTCAAAATTTCGATGATGGTGATGCTCTCTACGAAATTTCAAAATAAAATAGATTACGTCACTCTACCACGCCACTCAATGTGGAATAACCACGTTTTGTAAAACGTCTTATGTAATAGCATTGTCTGCCCTTACAGATAAATTCTTTGTGTTTAAAACTGTTTCCTTGTCTGGATGTAGATTTATAAACCTTCATGTTAATTATACTAGTATTTTTGAAATGTCATTCGTATATAAGAATAATACAAGGTTTGCTTTAAACGATCTTCATCGTATACTTTAACAGTAAACCTTTTTCAGATAGTTGATCACCCTATTAAAATGGAGCGTTAATAGTTTATAGAAGTACGAGTGTAAATAAAAAAATACGCTACATAGCGATTGTGTTATAAACTAGTGGAGGTCGTTATTAATTCGTGTATAAGTTGAATTTATGTAAGTAGAAGGTTACAACAAATAATACAGGTCCACCTACACATTTTATATATAATGAAAACAATTACTTGAAATAAAACGGCGTATCAACTCTAATAATATTTTTTAGAAAATATATTAACCATTTATATTGGTTTTTAGACTATTAAATTAAACAAAAGTTATATAATTACACGGTAATTAGTTAAAAGTAAACGTGAACAGTGATTTCTTACTACATATTTTAAACATTCCAAATTCTTAATATGGTTTTTATAAAAACAATTTGTGTGTCCGTATACGAATATTTTCAAAACAGTTTTATTTTAAGAGAAAGGTAAATGCATGTTGCTGTAAGTGCAATAAAGACAATGAGGTTGTTTGTATATTTTACACTCTAATTATAGCTGGCTTTTACACAACTAGAAAGTTTTTAGTTGACAGATAACACAAAAGCGGTGACCATCACGCATAAATCAGTGCCTCAAACGTTCTTTAAGTACAGATATGGTAAGTGTAGTATTAACCCTTTATTTATTTACAGATTTTTAATTACAGTTATAAAACACAAGCATTAAGTTTCTTTAAAAAATATTAAGGCGTACAACATTTTTTAACGGACGTATGGATATTATTTTCAATGCAGGTAAAACTATGTTTTTTAATAATCGTTTAAGAAAAGGCAAACTGTTATGTAATTAACTTAATAAAAATGTTTTTTTGTTTCATTACACGAATGGCAGTAATTTTCTATAGCTCACTGAGGGTTTTTAATTATGATAATAAAATAAGTGTTCTATAATTAAATTTTACTGTCATTCAAATTTCCCCACGCAAGATCAATCCTAACACAGATGCTATCTCATCTCCTTATTAGAAACGTTTTCTCCAATAGCATTTAACCCTTTTAAAGCAATAGACTAAATAATAATCTTTATACAATGTCTAACATTGTATGCGTGTGCAACCTCCAGGGTTACAACCAAAAGGACCTTAATACTATCAGAAATAACCCTAAGACTTATCCTCAGCTCTACATACAACCCCAAGCTCCAACCCTAGCTCCACCACCAAGGCCTGACTCCAACCCTAGCTGCACCAAGACCAAACTCTAAGACTTATCCTTAGACCAGCCCTAAGTTCCAGCCCTAGCTCTACATACAGCCCCACCCCTAAAATACAAGCCAAGACCAGGACCAGCCCCTCACGTTAGCAAAAGTCCTGGCTGTCAAAAGGTCCTTAATACAGCCGTAAGGTTTAACCAAAAGAAATAATAAAAATAAGGGTAATACGGTCCTTCATGTAAGCGAGTAAAAATAATTAGGGTTGAAAATACGGTCTCACACGTGGATGTGCAAAAATAGGGGTGAAAATACATGTCCTACACGTAGGCGAGTAAAAATAATTAGGGTTGAAAACACAGTGTCGCGCGTGAATGTGTAAAAATAAGGGTGGAAAATCGTGTCTCACTCGTACACGTATAAAAAATAATTAGGGATAAAATTTCCAGCAGGGGTTGAAAATACGGTCTCACACGTGGATGTGCAAAAATAGGGATGAAAAAAACACGTCCTACACGTAAGCGAGTAAAAATAAGGATGGAAAATCCGGTCTCACACGTAAGCGAGTAAAAAATAAGGGTGGAAAATCCGGTCCCCCACGTGAGCGTGCAAAAATAAGGGTGGAAAATCCGATCTCACACGTAAGCGTGTAAAAATAAGGGTGGAAAATCCGGTCCCCCACGTGGGCGGGCTTGTGACGTCAAAATCCAAGATGGCGCATGGTGCCTCCTTTCTTCTCTTGTTTTATTTTTTATTTAAAAAGAATTCTTTTTTTAAAAATTGCAGCAATTATAATAAGTATACATATTTATCAACAGTAATCTTATTTTCAAACTCTCTTTAAGGTACCGTTTTGTATATTTATTTTAATGAATAAAATTTAAAATTTAAATAATAAGATGTATTAATTATTTTAGTGTAAAAAATAGCCTCAAAGACCCCTATAAGTCAATTTTGTAAAAATTGCTTTTAAAATCGTCATTTTTAATAAATTCTTTACAATTTTTATTTTTTAACATCATATTCTTGATCAGCAACCTAAAAAGCTCATATATTATTAATTTGAGCAAAACTAACAATCAAAATATACCCACGTACCACATAAAATTAAAAAAAAAACACCTAACACGTTTCAATAGTTATGCTATCATCATCAACGATCGACCGCTGATGATGATAGCGTAATTAAAAAATAATTAGCGTGAAAATTTGAGTTTTTAACTTTTTCTGTAAGGTATTTCGATACAATTTCAAAAAGTTTTAGGAAAATTCATTTAATCGCTATTTATTCCGAAATAATGCATGATGTTTTAAGAGTAGTTTGACTCCACTGTATATTGTTTTCGTTATCATAACATAACCTAAGAAGAAAGTAGAAAATCTGTACCTATAGTAATTTTTTATAATTTACTAAAATAATGCGTAACTGTTACTAGACCAAAATATAAAGCTCTTACCGAACATCCATAAAAATGTAAATATGCAGTTCAATGTTATTCATTTTTTGTGACGTGCCATAACAATTTGTATGAATTTTCTTTCTTAAAATTCACCATTTTTTTTAGATTATTAGAAACCCCCAAAACTGTAAAACATAATACAAGAAGCTCGACTAATTAATGTAAATTTAAAGCTAAAACGTTTTAAATTTTGATATATAAATGCAGGCATGGTACGCACCGAAATTAACGTGCAGTTTGTTCTAATAAAGCTAGACGTTTACTAGAGACACACCGTTCAGTGCCCCAAATCGTCCGTATAAGCGCGTATGGCGAAGATAACCGTAGTCGCCCGAATTGTACTCGAAATAGGCACAGTTGAGATCGTTCCCCGGAACATAGTTTTGACCGTTAGCATTGCATGCGCGCCTGATGTGCGAAGGAAACTTTGATGCCATCGTTATAAAAAAAACCGTAAAAAATAGGATGCACTGAATTACATGCGAATTTTTTTCTGTCTTTATCTTGATGGTTGGGACGTTAATTCCGAAATTATAACTTATTTGTTAGGACGTAGTTTAAATTCATGCAATTGAACTTGATAACGCCTAAATTCTTTGGGAAGCTTTTCGATTGTAACGTTTTATTTTGTCTTTCACGTATCTGGAAGGTTTTCGGAATTTTTTTTTATAAACAGTAAACACTTGTAGAACGCTTTTTTTCCGAAATAAAGTTTCGTTGGTTTATCAAATTTAGATGGAAGTTTGAATTAAGATTATTAGTGAAACCCTTTTACTAATTTGAGAGGAAGAAGTAATTAGTTTCTTTGTAAATAATATTTTCCTTATTGCAAGTTTTAGAAATTTTGGTTTGTTGAAAGGGAAATTACGTTTTATAAAATTAAATTGAGTATAAATTGTTACTTTGTATTTTTATTTAGTGTAGAAAACCATATTTCGCATTTCATTAAGACATGTGGGCGACAATTTGTCGGAATATCTCGATAAGAATTTTGGCTTTAAACAAAGAGTTTAGCTTTTATGTGCCAGGCATTAAGGATCCACGTCGCTAAGAAATCTTTAATTGGCAGGATATCCGTTAGGCGTACAAGACTCGCGGTTACGAAGTGTATTTTTTGGTGATACAATTTTTCCGATGGATTTCGAGTTTGAATCGTATAGGCGCGTATTCAAAAAATTTAAGTAACAGTAGGGATATAAAAAACCAATATGGCAACAAATGAATTTTTCACGAGGGTCAGAGCTAGTATAGACGCAGACGTGTTAAAAGTTATCGTTACGGCAGTGAGTAATTACCCCGGAACGACGTTATCCATAATCCGTTAGTAGAGGCGTCATCCCCGAACCACGCTTGAAAGGATCATATTAAGTAGTTCAACCATCACGAGATTGATTTATCGGTAAGAGCAGTTTGTCCAAAAGGGCTGTCAAAAATCCAAGAAAGTGTTAAGTGTTTCATTACCTAGTAGTTATCGCTTTTATGCGGAAGAAACCAAACGTTCGTTCCTAGTTTCCATAGAGTTATTTCCAAGTTCGCCGGTAACGAATAACTGGCTGTAAATAATTAAGCTATTGTGTATAGTTAAATAAGATTAATAAGTATCCAGCAGAATTTGTATGCAGTAGAATGAAGTTAACAAATAACATTTAAGTATAGACCGTAGTAAACCGTGCAACCAATTGAGGTAGAAATCAACCGCATTTTGGTACTTTGAATCAATGCTCTGATTTCCTTCACAAGGAAGGATAATCGAGCGGTTACATCATTCATATCGCCGACGTTGCCGCAGAGTCCACACTCTGGCGCTTCCTCAGGTATCTGTATAACAAAGGGGTGCTCCCAAGTTAAAGTAAATATTTTTGCTGTGGTTGACAAATTTTAATAAATTTTTGTGTGCATTGTATTACTTTGTTGTATATACTAATGACTGATCACGCTAACTTTGGAGGCTAAACTTTAATTTTTTTACCGTTTAAATGTTACTGCAAGCGTATTCACCCGTATTGTAATCCGAATTTATTTAAGTGTTTTTTTCCTATTTGTTATACTAACGAACTGTATCGAAACGATATGTGTCAAATGTGTGCAAGGAAGACGCAATTGAGTTGTTAAAATCATTTGCTATTTTGGCATAGGAATCAGATTTACAATAAATTTTAGTAAAGGCCAACATTGAAACTAGCTAGTATCACCGCCTTTTAAATAAACTGATTGAACTTGCAGAGAATGAAATTAATATAATAATTGCGGTGACATCTCGATTGTTTTATTTATTTATAATAGATTTGTTAGATTAATGTACTTGTGTTTTTTTTATACAGCATCTCATTTAATGAGATTGAGTTATTGATATTAACGTTAACATTTTTGTGTTCGTATGAAGTGAAGTAATTATGCTCGAAAGATTTATCTATTGATTATTCAACTATAACGTAACTTTTAAAGGTTGACGAGTTTATGTCTTACTGTTATGAATTGGAACGTAATTTATGGCGGTTTGAGGAATTTATTTTCAAGTGGTTGTAAACAGAAGTGAGTTCTATTTTTGAAGTGAAAGATCATTGAAAATCAGGATTAATGAGTAAAGTAACGTAACAACAGAATTACTGATTTTTTTGATTAGATTAGCGATTGATTGTTTTTGCGGAACGCAATTATTTTAGATAATCGTGCGATATTATTTGTAGCCTTTCAGGTTAGCAAGGATCTGCTGGTCCTGGGCCATCTGTAGTTACGTTCAGGTAAGCGAGTTATTTGAGTACTTAAGCGAGCAGTAAACTGGCGAAATTAGGCACCACTATTGTGTCATTTCTAGTATTCGGGCGCCCTTTCCGGTTTTTATGTCAATTTCAATCCCTATTTTGACTGATATATGATCAGATATCCCATTGAGAGCAAAATTTAATACACCGCATCCACCCCGACCACTGAACAGTCGATCAAAATTCAATGTTTTCTGTTATCCCGTTTTACTGCCGGTTTATACCGTAACAAAATACAGGCATCTAATTAATTCGTTACCTTCCCACTCACCATTAATAAGGAAGGATGTGTTAGAAGAATTCAAAGAACATTTAAATCTTGTTATGTATGTAAAGCCTACGTTAACGCACAATTAAACAAATTGTGCAAAATGTGTTTTATGTTAAATCAAACATTATAGGAATAATAAATAAAAATGTTAATTACCAGAAATCTCGTATTATTGGCAAGTACATTATTTAGTGGTTGTTTAAGGAAATAGATAAGATGGCAATGTGTAGGTCGTATATGTTTTCTTCTCAACTGTCAAAAAATTTCCACTTAAACATCGCCTCGCCTAAAAAGATTTCCAGAAAATTTGCTATTTGCCATGGTAACAACTCAAAATAAGGGCTTCTTATTGGTTTTAAAGTAGAGGTGTGAAATCTTTGAGAGAAAATAATAAAAAGTAGTTATGGAAACAAATCATTAAGGTAAAACTGGGTGTAAGTTATAATTATATATTTAAAATATCTGTTAAATGCGAGCCTCTAAAAGGTCAACCTGTTGGTTCATTAAAGGTACTTTTCATTTATGTTTTGTCGTGTGGTTGAATTTGGCTTAGAATTTCTTTAATGTAAATATATTTTTAGAATTTTTAAAAACTGTAGCTTAACGTAAATTTTATTTTGTTATTGTAGTTTAGTTAAAAGGAAACGAGTTCTCAGGAATAAATTCATTGCTGTATCGAATTTTTTATGAAACGTAATTATTTTACGTGTTTGCATCGTGAGTTTCTTGGTTAGAGATGCAAGAAGATTGTAACGTAATTCGTAGTCTACCAATTAACTTTTAAGTAAAATACTTAATGTAAGAGTCGTTGAAGATTTAGGTTAGCGATGTGGGTTGTGTTATTGAGAAAAGGATGTTTTTATCACGATTCTAGATAATGTGTTTTAGTTGGCACGCGTGTAGCTCGAAGTATACTTTTCTCGTGAGAAATGTCCAATTTGCATTTTAGTGTGGATGTTAAAATAACTACGTTAATGTTAAAATTGTAAGTTTGTCTATTGCCTTATTTGTACTATAGAGGCAAGGATTTACTATTGTAAATTATAGTATAACATTTTTGCCAGTAAATCTAATAGACTGATGACAAAATGAAAAAGAATAATAAGTTACCATCTAAATATCTTGAACACGGCGCCCTCTTCGTAGATACAAATATTGCTTTTTCATTACTCCTCGAACATGTTTATCATCAAATTAGCAATCTGTAGCGTAGAAACAGCTTACGAGACCGATTAATTTTGGTTAAGGAGTTGTGAAGACTAATTAACATAGCTGTGCAAAAGTGAAGAAAATTGGGAAAGCTAATAAGTTCGTCGTTTGAATAACAACGTTTGTAGAGGAAGATTTTGCCCTTTCCAGTTCGCTATATTCTGAAGTCATTTTCTCTAGTGGAAAATATGACTCATGTAAATGTAACACTTATTTTAACCTATTTTTTTAAGTAACGTCTTCTTGTAGCACGTACACTACATTGTCTTCTTCAAACGTATCTAACTCAACCATCTTGCAACATGCAGATAGGTGGTTACAACGACCTCATGTTCTTCAATCTTCTTTAGCTCATTTAACTTTTAACATAAAGCTAATTAATTTAGATTTCAACTTTATAGATTGGTCTTCACCTGATTCATGCTAGGGGAACTTTAGATCTGGCTTGAGGCACCAAACACCACCAAAGCCTCTTTGCAGTATCCTTGCTCAGTAAGGCTTGTTATTAACCTGAATAAGTCCTGTGGCACCCTATTATACTGAAAGAAAAGTATTGCAAATCTTATCTCATGCACATGGATGACTTCTACGAACAAATACAATTTTGCATCTCATTCCTCGATGTTCTGCATGTTCTCATATCCGGACGACTTGTCGGTAGGTAATCAACTTCTCGACGACTCATGACTCATGATCAGGGCGTTTCGGCAATTATTTGTCCTTGGTTACTGAGCTCTTTAACCTACTAAATGTAAAAATGAATAGAGATGTAAAGATCAATCTCATTCTTTATTAATTGAAAGGCTTTAAAATCTTTTGATAGCTGACTAAACGCTATTTAGATCAATTTTCTATGACTTATGATGATCTAGGTCAATAGTAAAAGTGCAGTCTTTATAGATAAAGAAAACCAAGCTTTATTAACTCATAAACCAATTATCAAATGATTTGTAATACTTTTTAATGCATTGTATTTGAAATAATTAAATAATATTATTTGAATATAACAGGAGAAGAGTACTCAAATAAAAGTAACAGATTGATTTGTTAAATAAATTTCCTTCAAGAATTAAACCCGTTTGTAATTTTGCATAGACTTGTAATGACGTCACGAAATGTCTCGAATTTGCAGAAAACAGTAAAGGATAATATGGGGATTATTGTGATTGTATGAAAAGATTTCATACAATCTGTACATAATGTGGAGTACTTTGTTTAAATAAATAATCATAGTTTTACAGAGATATTTAACAATTTTGTGTAATAGTAAATATGGGTAATATGAAAAAAGATACAGTATTTTATGGAAAATGCATAGAAGATTGTACTATTACTAGATATTCGATTCAAGCTTTTATTCATATAGTAAATTAAAGTGAATGATCATGTAAATTTTTTGACATATGGACGAAACATTGATCACATAAAAAAGTAAAAGAAGGTGATAAAACTTGATAGAAACTGAATTAAACGTCAACCCTATTGGCTATCGGTCCTATTGACTAAATTCAAATTTAGATACGACTAAGTACCTTGTGATTGGTTAGAAATAAAAGGAAGGTTTCGATGAGTCTTCAATGTAACGCGGTACAGACTTGATAATGATCATATGTGCCATTTTTTGCCATATTATATTCAAGCACAACATAAGAAAACGATGTATTTTAAACTTCTAATTACGTGTAATTATAGTTATGTGCAAATGTCTTAATTTTTTGATATGCTTACTGCAGCATAAAAATATTTAATCGTAATGTAATATTAATGGTACTGTGGGATTAGTGAAGGAATCTTCGCATTATTATTAATTACGCATTTATAAAGGACGTAAAGACATTTATATGTGTACCTTGTATGTACTGATATAAAAAAGTGTCAATATGTTTTGACATTAAGTGAAGGTAATCAGAAGTGTGATTTCAGTTTGCAAATTCAACTAAATTTGTGATGGAATAATTGTTATTGAACTACATTCTTATATTAATATATATATATATATATATATATATATATATATATATATATATATACAGGGTGTTACTATATTTGACCGATAACGCTCAACACCATAGAGCTCTGGTTAATTGATGGATTTAGATATGGGTACATGAACCTTTAAAATGCTTAGTTGCTGAGATACAGGGTGTTAAAATCAAAATTAAAAATTTGCAATAAATCAATAACGCTTTAAAAAATTTTTTTTCAAATTTGGTGATCAATAATTATGCTCTTTAGGAAAGTAATATTTCGACAGAAACTAACTTTTGAAAAATTTAACCAGTGGCACGCTATCGTGGCTAGTGGAAACTTTTATCCCCCTATTTTTGACGTCACTGGATAAAATATTTTTTTTGCTTTAATTAAATTTTCCGTAATAAAGTAATTATCTGTTAGGAAGCTAAAATGAACGGTTCTAAACAACACTCTGGAAGTTCTTACATAATTAACAAATTATGATTTGTAAAGTAATTCACCCGAACCCTAGCGACTTTTTTATCAGGAGGTGCATGAAGTCCTTAATGTACGAAACCATCGTCGAAACTGATGAAGTTCTAATAGCGAGAATTCAGGCTGCAGTAGAACACGTGCAGTCCAATCCGGAGTTATCCTCAAAGACACGTTTTTCAATGAGAAAACGGTACAGAACGTGCTTGCAAGTAAACAGCCAACAGTTTGAACGACTATAGTAATTTTGTTAGTTTTATTACTGTTGCGCTATCCAGAGTTTCATTTTTATTAAGTTGCAGCAACTGTTCTCAGTAATTAAGCCTATAAATCATTTGTATTTCTTTTTCAACTATTTACGCTTAATCATTATTCAAAATCGAATTAAAAGTATGGATTAAAGAAAATATTACTTGTTTATAAAACTCCGAAAGGCAAATTACTGTACAAATCATAATTTCTTAATTGTCTTAAAATTAGCATACTATTGTTTAGAAACAACTCTCTACAACACAGTTAACTTTAGCTTCATAAAAGGTTATTACTTTTTTTAACTAAAAGTGAACGGAGAATTTAAAAAAAGTAAAAAAAAAATATTTCTTCCAGTGGCGCCAAAAATAGGGGGATAAAAGTTTCTACTAACCCCGATAGCGTGCCACTAGTTAAATTTTTCAAAAGTTAGTTTACGTCAAAATATTACTTTCCTAAAGAGCATATTGATCACCAAATTTAAAAAAATATTTAAAGGGGTTTTTGATTTATGGCAAATTTTTAATTTTGATTTCAAAATTTCAACACCTATATATATATATATATATATATATATATATAGGGTGATTCTTTGGGAGTTCTAATTAGACGTTTTAGAGAAACTTGACATAATTAAAATCTGAAAATTTGGGGTATAGGGTTTTCGGATATGCCCAGTTTATCTAAAATATTTAGAGTCTTCTACCACTTCCGGCTATACCGGAAGTTGGTCACTTCCTTATTTTAAATAGAACACCGTATATATTATTATGTATTTCGATAAAGCTACTTTTGAGGATTCTCTCAATATACTGTTTTGCTACCTTATACCGAGTGTTTTACGAGGTATGACAAATTTTAGTACGAAACAGTGTCCGGTTTGACGCACTGTATCTTTATAAATAATAAAAAGGGAAACAATCTGGTTGGTAAATATTTCTTTAGTATCATTTATTTTAATAAAACTTTAACATTTTATGGATAAAATAATTTTTAATGTATGAGGTGATTCAAAACGCGTACTAAAACATTTCTCAACTTTCTTAAATGGATCACCCTGTATTTTATAACGTTATTAGAAAGAGCTTTAACTGTTCTTTAAGTTTCATTAACCACTCCCTATACCTAAATCGAACCCTTATTGGGGTATTTAGTTTTATAGCACAAAACACTACATTAAAGCATCAAAGAAATCAAAATGTAAAATTTAAAGAAATATGTATAAAATCAAATTTAACATTTAAAGTAAATGCTCAAAAACATTTATCAACGATTTGAAGTATGGAAGTCATTGTTGCCAGTCTAATCTGAACTGGTGTTAGTGAACCAAATGCATTCCGAATCCTTTCTATAGTGTCTTGTTTGGTTGTTACAGGATTCTCGTAAACTTTATTTTTTATAAATCCTCAAAGGAAAAAGTCTAAGGGGGTCAAATCAGAACGTGGAGGCCACAGATACGGACCTTTATTTGCTATCCACCTTCCATCAAACTTTTCGTCCAGACAGCGGCCAACGGTTCTAGTACTGTGCGGTGTCGCACCGTCTTGTTGGTACCATGCTTGATTTCTCTCTATCGCTGGCAAATTGACCAAATTTGGTTGAACTACATTTCTTAAAATTTCCAAATACCGTTGTCCAAGTAAGGTTTTCGTCGTAGAAGTGGACACATAAAATTCGATCACCTTAAAAAATTATCAAAAGACCAAAGACAAAGATCTAGGATTTAAGCACCTGCCTTTTACCCTATTTTAAATTTTGTGTCTACCTACCTTTTACTGCACAAAACACGTTAAAGGACCATTTTTCTTGAAATGCTCTTGCCCTTTTAGATGGGGATTTTCGGTTGCCCAGTAGTGACAATTATGCCTGTTGAACATGCCATTATTCGTAAATTTCACCTCGTCAACCCAAATGATACTACTTAAAAAATCTTCATCCCCATATTTCTGCATAATAAGCCATTCACAAAAGTAAATCCTTTTTTGTATTATTTAGGGAATGTACAGTGGTGTAGGAATAAGGTCTCCACTTATGTTTTTTTTTAATTCTTTGAATTGTTGAAAATGACAATCACTAATGACGCGTTACATATCTTATGGAAACATTCGGATATGCAGTTAAAAATGCCAAAACGTTTACCTCATTATCTTCTTTATTGACTATCGGCTTATCTCTAATAGTTTGTGCTCTAAATAATCCATACTCTTGCAAATTATTCATAACGGCATCAATGGTTTTATTAGTTGGAGGAGGTAAGTCAGGGTATCGCTCTGCAAAAATACGACATGTTCTGGATGCGATTTTGTGGCATTCTCCGTGAACTAGTAATAAATTAATGAAATCTTCTTTAGTGTATCTTGATCTGGCCATTATCCTTAACTATACTTTAAATCTTAAACTTTTTACAATAGGAAAAATGTTAACTTGTTTATCTATCTAGAATTTTAGACGCAAACTGGGAACTGTCAACTAAAATTTTCACGGCACACTATACAATAATAATCAAAATCATAATACAAATCATAATTCCATACATTAAAAGCTAAATACCCCAATAACGGCTCGATTTAGGTATAGGGAGTGGTTAATAAAACTTAAAGGACAGTTAAAGCTATTTCTAATAACGTTGTAAAATACAGGGTGATCCATTTAAGAAAGTTGAGAAATGTTTTACTACGCGTTTTGAATCACCTCGTACATTAAAAATTATTTTATCCATAAAATGTTAAAGTTTTATTAAAATAGATGATACTAAAGAAATTTTTAACAACCAGATTGTTTCCCTTTTTATTATTTATAAAGATACAGTGTGTCAAACCGGACACTGTTTTGTATTAAAATTGGTCATATCTCGTAAAACACTCGGTATAAGATAGCAAAACCGTATATTGAGAGAATCCTCAAAAGTAGCTTTATCGAAATACGTAATAATATACAGGGTGTTCTATTTAAAATGAGGAAGTCTTAGCCAACTTCCGGTATAACCGGATGTGGTAGAAGACTCTAAATATTTTAGATCGACTGGGCATATCCGAAAACCTCATACCCCAAATTTTCAGATTTTAATTATATCAAGTTTCTCTGAAACGTCTAATTAGAACTTCCAAAGAATCACCCTGTATATATTAATAATTATTTTTATTAATTGTGCATTTCTCCAATGACTATAAAAGAGATTATAATTAGAAATGATTTATAGTAATTCCTCTTCAGACTATAAATTTCAAGTCTGATACTAAAAATTTAAACAGAAGTTATTCTAATCTTTTAGAATTGTATAAATCAAGACTTTTGTAATCTAGGTATCTAAGTAATGAATTTAATAGTGTTATTATAGTTCATATGCAGATGTCATTGTAGTTTTTTGCCACCTTTTTCATTTCTTCTTAATTACCTTCCAATATACATATATATTGGTATATGTTTACAAGGTCATGCAATCGACTTTTTTTCAGTATTTCTAAATCTACTTATTAGCACATTTTACAACTTTTGGCCAAGCATCGCCAAGATCGGCCATCATGTCTGAAAATTTAGGTAAAATTAAATTTTCTTTAAAAAATTCGTCTGCACTTTTTTATAAAATTAATCGTTATTCAGGTGATGAAAAAAATTGAATTAACACTTAAATTCTACTTTAGGATTTTTTTAATTGATATGTTTAAGGTCTATATCCAGGTATTTTAATATCTTTGAATTATGCAGCTGTTTTATAAATATTTGTTAAAAACCAAAAACTACCCCTAATAAACCCCCCTCTCGCCCGTTGGATTTCTCCCAAAATCAAATAGCTCTAAGCCAAATGGAAACCAGCTTAAGTACGTAGGTGTTTTCGTTCTGGAGTTATCGTGGATACTAACATACATCCATACACACACACACACACACGCACGCACGCACGCACGAACGCACACACACACGCACACGCACACGTACATACACACGCACAGGCACACGCGTGTGTGTTTGACCAAAGGGCCAAAAATTTTTTTTCCAAAAAATCATCTGAAATGGACAGATGTGGCTCAAAACGATTAGAAATGCAAAATTTTTGGAAAAATTTTGACCAAAGGACCAAAACAGCTTTTTTCCCAAAAATCATTTTTAATGGGCATAAATAGCTCAAAACGTGAAAAAAAATCATATCAAATGGTCATAAACGTCTTGAAACGTGTAAAAATGCAAAAAAAAAATTAGCATAGGGCCAAACATTTTTTTTTCAAAAATCGTCTCAAATGGTCAGAAATGGCCCAAAACGTGTAAAAATGAAAAAAAAAATCGAAAATTTTTTACGAAAAGCTCAAAAATTTTTTTTTCTTTTAATCGTTTGAAATGGCCAGAAATGCCTTAACACGTCTAATAAGATAAGATAAAGAACCTCGTACATTATGAGTCTTGAACCCGAGACATCAACAAAACGCGCTGCCACTGCGCTACCGGAGGAATTCATGAACAAACGAAAAACTTGGTAGATATTCCATTCTAGGATGGTACACTTAGTTGCCTACGTAAAGACGTACCGCTTTGCTACGAATAGTCGTTCGTATTTATACACTCTATAATAGTCGAAATCTCGAATTCCATTTTTACTAGACAGATTTCACTCAGAAGTACATCATTCCGTCTACTCATAGATCCGAACCTGGGTACCAAATTCTAAGACGATCGAATTATCTTTGTGGACGCTATCGCGCTGGAATGCATACAGACAGACAGATAGACATACATTTTGAAATTTTCAAGTTTGAACCTATTTTTTCCAACTTACGGTAAAGCAATTTTTAAGTATGGTAGCTCATTTTAAATGAAATTTACTCCTCTTTAATAATTCCCTGGGATCTACTTTCTATCTATTTTACATTTTGCGATAATTCACAAAAACTAAAGTGCTGCACTCGAAATTTCACCGACCGATTGCAATACCTCCCAATACTTTCGTAATGGGAGGTAAAAATTTAAATACACCTCGCCGATTAGAGTATCTGCAAAAACATAAGGACCTATAGCATTAGACCCAATAATTCCTCCATGCCTGATACAATGAGGATTCTTAGTGCTGTAATATTGCGTATTATTCTGTTCACTAAACCGTTACTTTTGAAGGTAGTTTCGTCACTAAATAATATAGAATTGAGAAAGTTAGAAACTTCCGCAATTTTTTTGCAAAAACCAGTTGCAGGAATTAATCCTTCGTAAAAAATATTAACCATATAGTTGTTGAAGAAGTTCTATATGATATCCAATCCATGACATTTATGCGCATTTAATGTATTTTACTTACATGAGGATTTTCTTGGATTGCAAGTAAAACTGTAAGTTGGTTTTCATCATTTGTCATTGCTTTATTAGCTACTTTCCGTTTTTTTTAAATTTAACACTACCTGTTTCTTCAAATCTTCCTAAAAGATCTTGCAACGCCTTAGGTCGCGGCTTTCTTTTAGCATCGGGATATTATGATGCATAAATTCTACTTGCCAGTAAGCAATTTTTTTTGATATTCTCCAAAAATAAAAATCATTAAAACCATTTCCTGAATGTTTAGAGTCATTTTCAACGCAATATTGTCATGGCACCCTTGTTTTTTAATTGCGAGTTTAAACATTAATGAACATCGAAAAGTTGATTTGAACATAATCAAATTGAGTAATTCAGAAGCTTTACCAAGGACTGGTTTAAATTTAGAAATTTCATTAAGGATTGATTTAAATTTGCCTTAAACGAAAAAGTGACTTGTGTAAGAGTATGCACCAATTTTATCAAAAAAATTCTGTTAGATTTAGAGTAATTTAATTCAGTCAATTTGTATTTGTCATATTAACTCTTGTTTTTTTCGCCAAAGTTTCTTTATAAATTAATACAACTTGATTAAAAAATTCTTTAGCATGAAACGACAATTCCATGATCATCTTTACACGTTTACATTTAGAAAAAAAAAGTAAAAATGAAATCGTTGATCTGAACATAATCAAATCGAGTACTTCAGTAATTTTACTAAGGACTAATTTAAATTTGCCTAGAAGCAAGAATGCATTAATTTTGTTCAAAAGCACTGTTAAATTTAAAAAAATCATTAAATCAATTTGTAATTGTTTTACTTCAAACTTTTTGTTAGTAAGAAACTACAATCCCATGGCCAATTTAATACCTCTATTGACAGTCTGTTTGCGTTGCAATTGCAATTTCACAAATAAACTGAAAATATTTTGAAATTATTAAGGCATGGCTTGATGAAAAAGAAATAATATCAATAATATATGGGCCGCATGGGGGGGGGTCATTTAAAAAAATTAAAAGAAGTTGTATTTACAAACAGTGACACCCTATATATTATTTAAAAAAATCTGAAATTAAGAAGTTTCAAAATACTACAGGACCACAAACAATTTTCCTCCATTTTAAAATAAACACAAGTCGCCTAACAAATCAGTGGCGGCAGCTGAAAGTGGGATATTTTTTTAAAACAAATTGAATTATATCTGTTAAACCAAAGGACATAGACCCATACAATTTGGTATTAAATGAAAGCGTATTTTATGGGCTTTCCAAAAATGTAATAATATGTAGGTATTCCATTTAAAAAAGTATAAGTTTAATTTTCTCCAGTAACATGAAACACCCCGTATGATCAAAAGATTTTTAAAATATAGTGACTACTGATATCTACCCCTGGTCCAAAATTCATTTCTCTAACTTATTTGTCCACCCTGTATAATCAAGGCATAACCCGTCAACTTTCAGATTCATAAAAACGTTCCTTTATTTTTTATTATAATAACGAGTCGTTTCAGTTAACTTTTCATAAAAGTTTTATAAGAATGAATAATTAACGACCTGAAGAAAAAGTTTTAAAAAACCAATTTCTTATTTTACTTTCCAAGATGGATTAGCACAAAACCGTACAAAATTTTATTAAATGGCACTGATGTAAATTATTTAGGTAGTGCTCATGGTAATGAGCAAATCTTGTATAAACAGAAATCCTTTCAAATTCACAAAATTAGAATGTATATGACGTATATTCAACGTAAAAATGACGTCAGTAAAAATTTGATTACCTTTCAAAATTAATTTCGAACATGAACGTCATAAGCTTACAAACACGCACGCAATTAGAATTACTGTGTTACATGGAGTTTTACACATTTTTGTATCCGCGAACGTTATTACAAGCGACATACTGAAATATTTTCCTTTGGTTCAAATTTGTCCAGTAAGCTGTAAGGGAAAATGTAAAAAAAATTAACTTGTTGCTCTTACAAAGAGAGAAGGCTCACAAAACTCAGAAAAGTGTGTAATGTAAAAAAATGTTAATCCCTACCTTTATCTTTTCCCTTTTCAAAAATCCAGGCTATTCTTCAATAAATATTAATTAAATTGAAAACACTTCGTTGGTTGCACAATTCGCGCTCGTTTTATATTGAAAAATAGAGTTTTAGGCAAGCGAGCTTTATAAAGCTGTGAGCTTGCACGAGCTTTAATAGCAACTGACTGAGCGCAGCTACAACTACATTTTAGGGCCTTGCAGAACCGTAATCGTTAATTCTGATTCTTGATAAAATTTAGATTTGCATCTATTTTTAGGTAACCATTTCATGAGGGAAAATGTATTAAGCCCTTAAATCCTTAGCCTAGCTCCGAAATCAATTTTACGTGTATGAAATATCGGTCAAAATGTGTTCAAGTAATAAAAACGTTTAATAGTCAGATTTAGAAAATGTTTAATAAAAAAATGGAATAGAAGTAAGAGCAGCATTCAAATTGAGCGAGACTGTGAGGGATTAAGATGCACAAGAGCAATGCAAACGATGACTGATTTAAAACACCCTTTTATAGCATGAAAGTAGATCATGAACTGGATTTAACGTTTTTACTCAAAAGTGTCAAAGACGTTAGGTAAAGGGTGATGTGTGTTTGACTTAAACCTGGATATCCAGGCACAAGAGATTCTATCTACCTCTGTTGCATATTGATTTCTATAACAACTAAAAACTTAAAAACACATTACATTTATTATTTCCTTTGTCTTATTCGTAACAATTGAAACGGCTCCAAAGCTAGCTTGCAAACACGAATGTTCTATTATTGACAACTCAATTGCCAAGCACGCGCCGATGAACCTCCTAGGGCTTCAAGCGAAACACAAATAACATTGTTTGGTTTCAAAGTTTTGTATTGTGGCCGACTTAAAATGAGAAATTCTTTAGTAGATGTGATGACTGTTTTACATTCAACGTTTTTCTGTCACTTCCAATATCTGCCACGTATCTCTAGAGCCTTGCGTTTAAATAGAGCAAATGATTATCCAGATTGCGGAAAACACTGTTTTAATAAGGGAACTAACACAGTACAGATCACAAAAAAATATACAATATTGTTGCATCCGTGCTTATAAAGATTAACAAATTCAAATATATCAAGTGAGGAAGGAACACGGTAAAGTATAAAAGAGAAATCAAGAAAGTTTATTCAAGACTGTAATTATGGAAGAAACGGAAGATCTGGGAGGAGATGAAGTCAATGAATACAGAAATCTAAAATGAATTTATCAATAAAATAAATTTCTACGCAACTCTGAGTATGAAATATAATATAAAACATAGATGTAACAGGCTCAGAAGGGATTTAAAGGGAACACTGACTTATTTACTTACCATTAATAAAACTAATGCGTATTTTCTCATTCCCGACTAAGTGTATACAATTATACAGTCTCTAACTATTTATTTGGACTATACTGGGTGACTTACGATCGATGGTGGGTTAGACATGGGATCGTTCTATAAACTTGGCTACTTGGGTAATTGGCTATGCTCTATCCATCTAAAAATATTTCCAACAACGCGACGTTGCCGATTCTACAAAAACTACCATCACCTCTGATATTTTAAATGGATCTTGCATCTTCCCCTCATCGATTGCTTTTCTATTATTTTTGTATGATACTTCCCTATACCTACCTTCCTATCCATCTTTATACAAGGTCATTCAAAATTTGAACATTTTACCTCTACATATACAGAAATGGCAAAAAGTTTATTTTTTCAAACGTAACACCCTGTATATCACGAAATATCCTAAAAGAGAATTGAAGTGCCCTTAAAATGGTGTATCATGTTCCTATACCTGAATAGTGAGGTTTCTCAGAGAAAAGCAGGTTTTTGTAAAAATTATTTTGGCATGTGTCATTTGAATAACCCTGAAATATCAAGGTGGCACGTGTCATTATGAAAATTTGACAATTAGTGTATTATAAATTTAACGTTTATCAGAAATAGTGAATTGAAAAGGTTAAAAATGAAGGGAAATGGTTATTCAAATGAAGTTTTGATGAAATTTTTTATTCTTCATGGACAATGTGACCTAACTATAGCAGGAATATGCAGGAAGTTCAGTGAAATGTACTCTGATTTACAACCAACGAACAAGAGGAAGTTTGTACAATTACAAAATAATTTCATTAATTATGGGTCGAAACTATTTTCGGTACAACCAAGCATTTTAAAATCCGGATACTCACAGATTCATTTGTGGCCCTCCGTATCTCACTGGCATTGCCCTTTAATGCAACTAATCACTCGCTGACGCATGTTTTTTTTTTCAAATTACCCCAAACGTCAAAGCCAAGTGACGAGGTCGGGCGATTTTCATAAAGCAGCGATCGCTGAATATTTGGAAAAGCTCCGTTGTTACTGGACTCATCGTGTATATGCAGTATTTTTATAACGTATGGGACGTATTTTGACCATAAATGAAGTGAGTTTGCACAAAAAATTTTTTTTTGTATATGTAGAATGTAAAGTTGGTGTAAATAATGCAACATTAAGTGTCAAATGAAAGATTATTTGAATGTTGTAGAAAGATTTTCTCATGTTGAAAGCATTAAGTTTGGTTGAAAAATGGTTTTGGAGAAATTGTTATTGGGCCGGCACTGGTAAAAGACTACTAGTTTGCCACTGGTCTTTTGCTGCTGTGTAGAAAAGAATTCGTATTTCTTTAATCCGATGGGTTGTAGACGTATTCGTGAATAAGATTATGATGTATGGATATTGTATTAATGTGTAGTAAGGAATATGGGTGCATATTTTGTTTGTAGAAATTTTGCAATATGGTGCAGTAATGAAAATTGAATTCGTGTTCAAGAATAAAGTTGTTAGAATGTGCTAGAGTAGGCTAAATTGTGCGGAAATAGGATTCGTCCACATGCGAAATTTTCATGGGAGGTTGAGTTATGGTCTGAATAATGTACAGAGTGAATATAATTACAATTAATGGTTTTTTCGGAGAGTTGTGAGTATGTTTGTAAGTAAATTCAAGATGTTTTTCTTACTTTGCATAGCGGTGGTTCCGTTCCAGAATTCCACTCGGCAAAGAAACGCACGAAATACGCGTTCGTGATAGGTGAATTCTGATGTTAGCACGAAGAGTTGGGTTAGAGCTTAAGCAGGACGGTCGAGCGCGCGTTTTTGAATTGACCTTAGAATGGTCAGGGTTTGATTCTGTTTATGAAAATTTTAGTTCAGCAGTACTTATATAAGCGACTGCAGTAACACATAAGGGGATAAATCAAATATAGGCATTTATAAATAAATAAAGTGTGAATTGAAAGGAGATAATAGTGATGTCTTTTCAAAAAATTTAAAAAGTGCTAAAGCAGATTTAACAATAAAACAGCAAAATAGTCAGTTACGTGTTCACTAAGCGCGTGATTCAATAAATGAATGAAGCCTGAATTAACCCTATAAGCGACTGAATTAAAAGTATTGTTCATGAATTTAGAGATTAGTGGTCGTTGTTGACATTGATTGTCGTATGTATACAATCGATAATAATATTAGGTCACAGAAATAAGAATTCTATGACACAAGTGGAAGTAAACATTCTTTATTGTGATAAGCGTTTAGGTGAAAGGCAAATAATAAATCGGATTGCCCAAGTGCGTGTGTATTGCGCGCCAGTGAAAGACAGACAACTGCGCTCGCGAGTGTACAGACTAATGCATTAGCTGTCTCTGTTCTCTTTTGTAACAAGTGTGGGTGCAAATTTAAAAAGGATTACTGCAAGCAGACCACATGCACTTCACTATATCACGGATAGAGGACTAACTAATGTAAATTGTAAGAAATAGCTTTAGGTTTTGTTTAACAGATGCAATATATATATATATATATATATATATATATATAAATAACAGTGATGCAGCCTATGATAAAACCCGATAAAAAGAAGTTGTTAACGGCTGTATAAATTTAAGGTAATTTTGGTTATACCAACATTACCTTAAATTTATACAGGTTCAAGCCTTTTTGTATACATACAGGGGGTGCTGAAAAGAATGGGCCATACGTTAACTGGAGATTACGTTAAAAAAAGTCAGTTTGACTAAATTTACCTTAGTCCAAAAGTTGATACTAACGGAGTTACAGGGTGTCAAAGTCGAAAAAATAAAGCACATTTCCTTTAATATCCTTCAACTACTTCCAGCTAATTTCATGAATTTTCTTATACGGGGTTTTTGGGATAATAAATTCAAATGTATTTTCAATTTCGCTGTATCTTGTCTATAGGAAGCCACCGACGACGATTCTGAACCCTTTAAACCGTGACAATTTTTTTGTCCCACCCTGTATGTTATTTTGGACTAGAAAAAGTAATGATGTACGTCCATTTAGTGTTACTGGAAGTGTTCTTTCTTTGTGTATGCATCATCACCTTTAAATGGGTTTTTCTCGGAAACTGTTGGCCCTAGCGGCTTCAATAAGGTATACTTTTCTTAACTAGAAACGACGGGGAAATAGATTTTTCTAGTCCGAAATAACATATAGGGTGGAACAAAAAAGTTGCAACGGTTTAAAACGTTCAAAACCGTCACCGGTGGCGTCCTCTACAAGATACAGCAAAATTGATAATAAATATTGAGTTTTTTATCCCAAAAAGAAGTAGTCAAAGGAAATTAAAGGAAATGTGATTTATTTTTTCTACTTTGACATCCTGTATCTCAATTAGTATCAACTTTTGGACTAAGTCAAATTTAGTCAAATCGGCTTATTTTAACGAAATAGTCTCCAGTTAACGCATGGCCTATCCTTTTCAGGACACCTTATATATATATATATATATATATATATATATATATATATATATATATATATATATATATATATATATATATATATAGGGTGTCTACAAACTCTTTTCACAAAAGAAAACTGCAGATTCTACAGCTGATTTTATGTCGATTTAACATAAATTGCCTTAATACTAAAATACTTCCTAAGAGAGCTGAAGTTCTTGGCGCCCTAACATCGGTTTAATTCAAATATCTTCAAAATGGTTTCCCTTTAAATGATAGCGTTCTGTACATTTATTTAGTGGAATATGCCCAATCGTATGGCGTGAATATGATTTTTTAGTTGTACTCATATGCAGCTTGTTTGGACGGGGCATTAGACATTGTTATTCATGTTTTTTGTTTTTCCAAATTTCGCAATTTTAATAGAAAATTTAAAAAATTTTGATTTTTTCATAAAAGAAAGATACTCTTGTCTGAAGTCGCTACGACGCACCGTTTTCGAAATAAATTGATTTGAACTTTTCATGCGTTAATCATACTTTTATAAACTTAAGGAATTCATTTACAATTATGAAAGATGGCTATGGAAAATAAACAAAATAACAATTTTTTGAACGCCAAACTGCTCTCTTGTTATAAATTAATTTTGCCTTAGAAAGTAAGAAATAAACTCGGGTAAAAATTCAAATTTTACAAAAGTATGATTAACGCATGAAAAATTCAAATTGATTTATTTCGAAAACGGTGCGTCGTAGGGACTTCAGACAAGAGTATCATTATTTTAAAATTGCGAAATTTTGAAAACAAAAATGTTATGAATAACAATGTCCAATGCCCCGTCCAAACGAGCCGCTTTACTTTTATTCAGATCAAATTTCATTAACCTGTGTAAATTTACCTAATGGGTTACACCTATTAATAATTGAAATCAATATCGATTACAAAATTTAAGTATTTAGAACTATTTGACAGCCAGTAAAATACAGAACACGAATAACAGAATATTTTTAGTAAGTATAAATTACAGATTTGGAGTATTAAAGTTAAAACCTATTGATGAGTGTTTAAATACGATTTTTATAATATATTTTATAGTATATTCATAAAATAGATAGAGGTAATTTATGATTAAAGCACTGACAGTTTTATCAGCAACAAATGAATGTTTCGTTGATTTAAAAATTATTAAAGCGGCTTTTTCTTTTGATTCTTTTCTAAATTGGATAATATTTACTTAATTCAAAGTTTTCTAACAGTTAGAAATTTATATGTATACGAAAGATGCTTAAAATATATTCAAATTAACGTTTTATGACTTGGAATTTTCATACGTACGAGGTGTGTTCAATAAGTTTACGACGACCAGTGTGAACTTCCTTAGGCTTTTGAATAAATTCCTTTTCAAGTGTGATTGACTTTGAGTTGTGGATGGTTTTACTGAGTAGGCTGAAATCCTGTCTTCCACAGACAGATAGGATTAATTTAACATCCCACCTAAGACTAATTATTTTAGAAATTGTGGTGGTGTCTAGAGACAATTTTTCCTGGATTGAGCATTGTGAGTTATAGATATATGGTAAGCGTAAGGTGTTTGAAACTACTCTTCAATCATTTTACTCCTTATATCAACCCCGCCCATTTTCGCTGAAGCTGGCTTGGCAATCTGCTCACTTCGGTAAGCCTGCGCGACGCTTAGTGCGGTTTAGACGTGTAACACAAGCTGTAACCAACAGTTACTATATTCTTCTAATGGTAGATTATTCCAAAAATCGTTTACCACTGACCTTAGAATCTCAAGATATTTGTTAGAATTTAACGGTTCACAGTAAATGCCTTTCAAAAAGAAAAAAACATTAAAACAAAATCTTTCCTGAAATCCCATTTCCTTGAATCCCATTTCCTGGACATTTAAATTTTGGTCCGGCCAGAAATGCTCGCTTCTTCTATTAAAAACGCCTTCCATGGTAAATTTAGCTCCGTCTGTCCAAATTATTTCCTTCCAAAGGTTAGGATTCTTCTTGGATGCTGATCAGAATGGTTTTACAAAAGTGTATCCTATCTAGATGATATTCTGGTTTCAAGACTTGAACTTTTATAAACTGGCGTGTGTGCATATCATATTTATCCAGGATCCTTTGAACAGAAGCATGAGTTCAGCCTAAATCTTCTTATACACTTCTTGTGGAAGCTTCAGGGCAAGCGTGAAAATAGGCTAATACATTTATGCTATTGTCTTCGTCTGAAGTTACAGGCTTCGGTAACTGTCGTTTTGCTTTCAGTTTCGACCCATAATTAATGAAATTATTTCGTAATCGTATAAACTTTCACTTGCTCATTGATGGTTAATCAGGGTATATTTCATTGAACTTCCTGCGTGTTGTTTCTATAACTTGGTCACATTGTCCATAACAAATAAGCAATTTCATCAAAACTTCATTTGAATATCTATTTCCCGTCATTCTGAATCTTTTCAATTCACTATTGTTGAT
Organism: Vesta saturnalis; assembly: GCA_036346205.1. Classification (NCBI taxonomy): domain Eukaryota; kingdom Metazoa; phylum Arthropoda; class Insecta; order Coleoptera; family Lampyridae; genus Vesta; species Vesta saturnalis. The sequence continues at coordinate 204,927 of JARFJB010001918.1, read as the reverse complement.
AAACGCCCGAACTTTCGGTTAATAGTGCACTAATTGTTAAATTTCTATAATACCACCTTGATATTTCATGGCTACTCACATGAAACACGCCAACATAATCAGATTTTTACAAAAACCTGCCTTTATTTCGGAAACCTCGCTATTTAGGTATGAACACATGATAGATACATCATTTAAAGGGCACTTCAATTCTCTTTCAAGATATTTGTTGATATACAGGGTGTTTCATTTGAAAAACTTTTAACCATTGTTGTACGTAGCGGTAAAATCGCGGATTTTGTGCGAATACAAATTCCTTTACATAGACCTGTTACACAGAACCTTGTTAAACTGCACACGAAATCTCAGGTTTTCATGAATCCAAATACCGTAGTAATAAACATTTAAATGTAGCTATGTTTTGAAAATAAAATATGGAAATCAATTAATTTCTAAAAAATCATTGAAGATAGGTTTAGAGAAGTATCATACATAATAGAAAAGCAACGTTGGAGCAGAAGACATAATAATATACAGGGTGTTCCATATCAAATATTGAAGGTGATGGTAGTTTTTTGTAGAAGTGGCAATGTCGCATTGTTGGAAATATCTTGGACGGATATAGCAGAACCAATTACCCAAGTAACAACATTTTCAGAACGATCCTATATCTCGTTTTCCGTAAACGTCCATCGACCGTGAATCACCCTAACTCACCAACTCCTCTCCCTAACTCTAGCTATTAATATCGTATTGTAGTTTCCTTCATAATCGATCACATATACTTATGTATTACTACAACGCATTCCCCTCTCCAGTAGTACTCGTACTGTAGCATATTTGATTTTAGACTTTATTTGATTGTACAAGGGAAGTTTACTTAACTAATAAATTCCTCGACTACACCTCTTCCCCCCTGGTAGAAAACAAAAAGTAAAGCCTACTTTTACCTTATTTTTCGCACTTAGCCTTTTTTACAATCAGCCAATATTGTATTAACATTTTTCCCGTTATTATATTACTCAAACCTTTTAACTCCATTTGTACGTCACTAGTTTATTGTCTGCTTTTGTAACAATGTAGTGATTCGTTTGCAATCATTTTGTATGGACCTTTAAAAATTTCTTCTAATTTACTATTCTTTTTACTTTATCGTTAAACTTATGTTTAATATCATTAGTTTCTATGCAACCTTTCTTTTTTTAAAGGTTTCGTAATTAAATTTTCCCTTGGATCGTCCCATGCAGTCTGCCATACAAGTTTATCTGTAAAGGATCAACTGTCGCAACAATGCTACAATGTGAATATTTTGTTTGCCTATGTGCAGTGATGTTAAGAGAAATGATACCCACGTGCTTCACATTTGAGTATGATCTAAAATTCAAATTCTTTATTGGTATCGGTTATTTTATTGGAAATTTAGGTATATTCAGTTATGAGGTTTGGAAAGCACTGATTGCGTCATGAACTTGTGGTATATTTAGCATTGGTTAGTTTTATTGTAAATTGGTGTAAAGTACTCAAATTCAGTTTTACGATTATTGCCTTTACTTTTTTATTTTTTTTTTGGGTAATTATTGATTCATCAGTTTAGTTTTTAAGTAAAAATTGTGTCATTAGAGATTGTTTCTTTGTAGATAAAATTACTTTACATAATCGTGTATCTGCCGAGACAGGATGTTGTACGACGCAATTGTTAGAATTTAGCGTAAAGAATTAAAAGTTAGGAGATTGTGGTTTTTATAACGTTTTGAGTTAGGGTTGATTTTCCATGGTAGGAAGACGCGGAAACTTATCTGGTTTTAGATGTTTGTGTTGTAACCGGATGTTACCAGTTCGTTCTAATGGCGTGTTTCTCCACTTCTTGTAGAAGAAAACTTCCTCGGTTTTACCGCGCTTGCGGTTTGAATAAATTTTTAGTAAAAGGATTGGTTAGGCTTCGTAAAGTTCAAGATGGCGAATTCTGGTGGAGTCGCAAAAAAGCGAGAGTCGATATCGAGGTAAGCGTTAGGTAAGTCGGGCGCTTACTGGATCCTGAGGGTTCGAGTAGTGGCGGTAATTTAAACCTCCCTTAGTTGCTTGTATATCTGAATAATGCGTTGAGTAGCGAAGTTTTGTAGGGTATTATTCCGTTTTGCGTAGCGTATTTTGACGAAGAGTTTGCAGAACACACATTATTCTTGTAATAACCGTGAACGGCTTTGATTTACGTTTGACTAAGAGGGTTGGTTTAATACACTTAAGGTGGTTACGTGCACCAGTTGTGCAGGACGGTGTAATAATAAATACTAGATCTAGCTAGGCATTTACTGGAAACCACCAGTTGTGGCAGTAAAAATTTTGATTACCGCGGAGGGTGGTCAGCGACCGAGCCGACAAGGGGATTCGACTTCGGAGACCATGAGCATCTCTTTACTGGTTCTATGCTTAATGTTGTTGGTTTTTTTTAATATAACCCTTGTATTTTTAAATATTATTGAGCAATTGGTTTTAATATTTTTAATTTTTATTTTTATTTTATTTATTCAATTCAATAGACGTTTGTTCAAATTGATTTACTGTGTTTATTTTATGTGGCAGTTACTGTAAGGAAACAGTTTACAGGTGCTAAAGGGTGTTAATCTTTTCTTGTTGTTTTATGCTTTACACATTAACTTTGCTAATTAATACATTCCGATTTGAGTGTTAGTAAGTAAAACAAACCCAAACCGCTGGCGGCAAGCCAAAAGTAGGTTTACATATTTTCCCAGTTTATACAAGTGCACTCCCTTTATTTGCGTACGTTTTACCCGGGTCAAGATAGGGTAGCGCCCAAGACATTATCCGCATTACCGTTTTATTACAACTACAGATTTTTAATAAAATGCACAATCCTAACGACGAGCGAGGTGGGTCTTTTGGTTATTAGTTTGTGCGATGTTCTAATGCCGTTTGAGCACCTTAATGGGCACAGAAGTTACCGTGTTACGTACATAATAATCGCGTTGTAATTCCAACTCGAAACTCTACTACAATTTTCCATTACGTATTACGGTTACGTTATACATATTATTTGCATATATACACAGGGTGAGTTTTTAGTGTGTATTTGCTCTGTAGCGCCTTAGCTACATACCAGAGAAAAATGTGTGTCATCCCAGGTTGTTGGTATCCTTTTTTGGTGAATATACAGGGTGTTCCATATCTCCTGGACAGCAACTAAAATTCTTAGTTTAATTTTTTTGAAATTCGGAAAGAGCGCAAAATTTTGTGTCATAAACATGTGTCGCACTTTATACTAAACCCAAGGTATCGGAGACACTTAACATAATAAGAGAAAAATTACAGGTGCAAAGCCCTGGAAGGAGCCTTAGAACTATTTCCATATGGTATATATGAATTTAATTTTTGGCACAGCGTAAGAACATAGTGTTCTAACTTCTACAATTAAAATAGAATTGAAAATACTGTATACCGAGTGTTATATTTTCCATGCAACATTTAGTTACTTTTAAACTGCGATAATTTGTTTTTCAAGTGGAACGTCCAGTTATGCAAAATTAAAATATGTTTCTTCTGGTATTGCCATTGGAGGGGTTAAAGTTTAGGAAATTTTGAGATATTTGAAATGTTCTTTCCAGCAAACAGATTTACAAGGATTTTGCTTAAAAATTGCATATAAAATTAGCCTTATACGTACTTAAATAATTAACCGGAGAATTCAAAATGAGTTATCTTTGTTAATTATTTTTACCAAAAAAGATGCATTATTATGTTTGGGCTAGGTACTTCATAGAGGATCTCGAACAACACACGATTCTAAATGGTACGAAGAGGGCTTTGACAAATTTAAACAACAAACAAAACTACTGTAAGTTTCTCAGTAGTTTTGACAATCGCATTTAATTGCTTCTTTTGCTACCTGTGTTTATTATCCCTTTAATATTATCTCGTGTAAAACGTTAATATGAATTATTCTATTCAAGGATTAGTTGATAAGACTTATTTATTAGGAGAATGTCCTAAAAATTGTTTATTGGCGTGCACGGCAAGGGAAAATTAATGGTGAAGCTATGCGATTTGATATAGTTAATGCAATAGTTAAAAATCCCAATATTAGTACTAGACATGTTAGTGCTGTCTTGGATATCTCTCAGACTTCGGTAGTTAAAATATTACGTAAACATAAGTTCCATGACTATCATCCTGAATATGAACAAAAACTTTGCGAATAGGATTATCAAAACCGTAAAATTTTTGTAACTGGGTGCTGACTAAAAGACGAAGATCAATTATTCTTTCTTTAACACAACCAAATCGTAGAAATTATCATCATTACGACAATTAAAATCCTTATTTTAAAATCTTGATAGATAAGCAGCATCGTTTTTCTGTTGGTGTAGGTGGCAGGTATTATTTGTCAATACACAATTGGTCCTTATTTCTTCGTAGGAAATCTAAATGGACCATATTTCGAGGACGTATTCTACTTTAAAAAATAATATAAGTTTTCGATATGAACATATATCCAAAAATCCTTCGTTTCCAAGATACAGGGTGTCAAAGTTTTGTAAAATTTTTCGATTTTTTTTAATAGCTTCCACAGTTTTTCAGATATTGATTTGAAGTTTAGTAAAGTTATTACCTTATCAAGAAGCATTCATTTGAGTATATTAAATTTTTTTAAATTCTACAGGGTGGTCTATTTTTGGGAGTGTCGGTACCTTAATCCCCACAAATTTTTTAGTGGTACGCCCCTTGTGTATTTTGATTGCAGATTTAGATTTCTTATTAAATTTAGAAAAAAATTTAAAAAACTTTGAAACCCTGTATCTTGGAAACGAAGGATTTTTGGATACATGTTTATATCGAAAACTTATATTATTTTTAAAGTAGAATACGCCCTCGAAGTTATGAGCATAAAATTCGGATCACCCTGTATATATATATATATATATATATATATATATATATATATATATATATATATATATATATATATATATATATATATATATATATATATATATATATATATATATATATATATATATATATGTATATATACATACTGACTTCCATAAAAATTGCAACACCTTGAATTTGTTGAACGATTTTATTGAAATTTTAGTCAACGATGTCTTACAGTGCATTACAAATCGTGGAGGAGCAACGCATTATTGAAAAACACATTTTAGTTTTTGTTCTTTTATTTTCAAATTTTAATCGTTTGTTTGTTCTAATGAAAGACATCGTTGACGAAAATTTCAATAAAATCGTTCAATAAATTCTAGGTGTTGCAATTTTATGGAAGTCAGTATAAATATATATATATATATATATATATATATATATATATATATATATATGTATATTATATATATATATATATATATATATATATATATATATGTGTATATATATATATATATATATATACATATCGTGTTTGTGTAAAAATTTAAGAATTGAAAAACAATTCTTTACAACATACCTCTCAAAAAATAATATTGGATCCCTAATAACACATTTACACTACAAAACCTATTTTAGGCAAATAAAATGTTATTTATGATTTGCTTTCCCTATGTGTATGTTAGGGTTGGAGCTTTGCTTTATTTATTTGGTAGTTGAGTTCAACTAGCTGACAGAGTGTACATTTGATTAAAATATACAATAAATTTGAGCACCAATAAATTGTTGAGCTATTCTCTGGTTTTTGGAGCAATATGGTTTCAGATTCGATCAGAGATGTTTGACCGAAGGGGGTTCATGCAAGATAACTCTTTTCATTTTTTTTGTACTACCTGTACCCAGGCGTTGTGTAGGCGTACATTTTACCTGATTACAAGATACGGTGGTGCTCACAACAAATTAACTTGATTACGATGGTACCGAAAAAAGCGTACTTTATAAACACCATGACCATGCCGTTGAGTTAACAAGCCTCATTTCGGATTTTTCTTCTCACAAATCTAATCCCAGTTTGGTAAATGATAGGTAAATCGTTTGTCGCCCAAGGTGGTTGGCGTGTTTTTATGGTCACAGAAGCGTATAGTATCTTTATTTAATTTACAACGTCTAAATGGAGTTCACGAAAAGATCAAGTTTACAATGGAAACAGAAGACGATGGAACACTAACATTTTTGGACTTATTATTCTACAAGAGGAAGAATATCTAGGACACACACACAGTTGCTATAAAAGCCACACACCAACAGGTACCTGAATGCTCAATCTCATCATCATCCAAATCAATTATAGGCGGTGGTCAAAACACTAATTACGAGAACCAAGCCACCGGCAGACAATCAAAACATGCATGAAGAAATCTAAGCATTAAAGTAAACCTGATTTCAAAACGGATTCACTAAAAACATATCCAAAGTGAGGAAAAGAAAGCAAGAAGGAAAAGAGGAGTAACAAAAATACATGTACTCTTGCCGTACTAGCAGAATTCTCAAAACATACATCCAACGATATTTAAGACACATGAAAAGATCGGAACCATGTTGCCTAACCCCAAAACCAAAATCAGCCTAGTAGATCAAGGTAAAAATTATAAAATTGGTACTTATTCAGTTACATACGGGTGCCCAAACTGTACGGAATAATGGTTCTGCAGACGTAACCGTACATTTTATCATAAAACATTCAAAAGTTGTTTGACGAAATAATGCGCAGATTGTGCATATCTCATAAAAACATTTTGGTTGTCCATCTTGAGATATGACATCATCGGTAGTTTTTAATTGTAATCCCATAATTTTGTATTTTATTGGTGCCCATACCTAGTTAAACCACGCCTTAGCGTATTTAAATGGAACTTTCAAAAACGCGAATTCTTTTAAGTTACCATGGCAACATCAACAACTCAAGAAACGTGAAGTCTAATTGACAATTTTTTTGATTATTGATCTGACAGGAGTACCTTGTAACGTCAAATAAGATATTACTAACAAATTCGATACCTTTATTTAAACATTATTTAACGCTTTTAATTTTATAAACGAAAATAGAAAATACAGTAAAAAATAGTGTGCAGTAGTGTATAGTAAAAAAGTACAGTATTGTTAGATACATTAATTTTTATTTACATATTTTACATTATTAGTCCTTATTTCCATTTTTTGTAGTAATAATACTAGTATTTATGATTTCAAGGTACACCAATAAAAAAATAGCGCAAAGTATTCGTGGATAACTGGTCTTCAAAACACTTTCTCTATTTCGAGCACGACGGAGCAGTGTTTTAAAGACCTTGTTATCCACTTATACTTCAATATACTATTCACACTTTTATTCCTATATTAAGCGTCAGAATGACAGTACAAAAAATTTGATATCTTACTTAAGAAAACTTTTGAGAAAAAATTATTGAAAGTTGAAAAACATAAATTTTTTACCAACAAAACTAACTATCCTTAATGTTCTAATTTTTATACAAAACCTTCCAACTAACCTTTTGGACATAAAATATCCTTTTTCACAAATAAAAAGCATTACATTTCCGTGTATTTGTGAAAGTAGTGCTAGTGCAGTACTATGGTGCATTTATCAGAAACTCAGAGAATCCAGATTTTAATAATGGTCGATTATGAAGACCGTACGAGGACGCAGCAAGAAGTCTGTGAACTTTTTAATGAGGTTTATCCAAATCGAGCACCAATTACTCTAAACCACGACTGAAGTAAAGGTTCCCTTCATAGTATACTAAAAGGGGAAAAACTGCACTCATATAAACCTGTTTTATTGCAGGAATTGTCAGAAGATGCTATGACCGACGTGGAGCCCATCAATAATCATCCATACTTCCTCGATAACATACTCTTATCGTACGAGGCACAATTAATTTAAATGAAAGGGTAAATTGACCTAATTGTCGTTATTGGTCGGCTGAAAATCCTCATTGGGTGATCCAGCAGGATACCCAAAGACCATACAAAATTAATGTATGGGCAGGGATTTGCCGTGGATCGCATTATTGATCTTTTTTTACAAATAACAATTTAACTGGTATTTTCAATTATTGCAAGAGCAAATTATTCTACCTTGTCAAGAACGATTTCCAAATGTTGATCTCTGGTTTCAATAAGATGGGGCACTATCCCACTACTCTCTAAATGTTCAGAGATACTTAGATGAAGCCTTTCCGAAACACTACAACAAAGAATAATCGACGAAGCACAATTATTGCCGCCTAATTCATTAAGAAATTCTATTCGTGACTTTTATGACAGATTGGGGCATTGTGCCACTGTTAATGGTGAACATTTTGAGCATTTGTTGCGTTAATAACGAAATGTTTTTGTTGCACATTTCAATTTTAGTTAGTTCGTACTTGATTTTGCTTTTTTTATGTGTTTTTGTTGGACATAAAATTGTTCAACTTTCAATATTTTTTTCTCAAACAGTTCATAATGTAAGATACCAAATTTTCATACAATCATTTTAGCAATTGAAAGAGAAATAAAAACGCGAAACAAAATGATTTAAAAAACTGCCGATGACGACATATCTCAAGATTGACAACCAACATATTTTTTCTGACATATGCACAATATGCGCATTATTTCTTCAAACAAAGTTTGTCTTGAAAGTTTTGTGATAAATGTACGGTTACGACTGCAGAACCATTATTCCATACAGTTTGAGCACTCTGTATTATAACCACACTGTAATAGATTGTAAACAATTTTATATACTGCAAAAAGCATGACATTTAAAATAATAAAATAAGTAAAGCAGGACAAAGATAGTTTGCTTCTGGATCACGACTCACACCGAGCCATTTTATGAAATAAAAATGTTATGAAGTATATAACTGTTTATAAAACAAAAATATTATACACACCATCAACACCGATGCTTTTCTATCTTATTAATGTCCCTTGGGATATAGGCGGCAAATTTGGAAATTTTCCATGAAATAAGCGAGCAACTACCATTTATGTCCGTGTGTTATCTTCATAACCAATCATCTGTAGAATTATTATTTTGTGCATTTCTTCTAAATGAACCATTTGTTTGATATGCAGTTAACGATATTCGAACAACTATAACACAGGCAACTGCTGTCAGGCTAACAGAGAACAATTTGTTAAGGCCAGACGCTAAGTTTAAATCTTATCGAATCTTTTTCGTGCAATCAAAAGAAATTTCATTTCACACATGTAAATATTCATGTTAAACTGTAATTTGTAATTAATAGTTTCAATGTGAAACAGACTTCGTTGGAATTTGCACAAATTACGCATGCGTTGCGTCTTTGCTAGCTTAAATAAATGCAGCCTGTCAAGAATTTCACCAAAGGATCTAAAATTAGTGAGTACAATTTTGATTTTCTTCAAAGTAAAATTATTATTTTTATACACCTGTTTATTGACTTTTCAGATATTGATGCATGTTGTCGCACAATCATTTATAAACAATCAAACAAAAAACATAAATACAGGGCATCAAAAGAATAATCAATGCAATAGTTGGGTTATGATAGAAAAATTTAACTCACATGTGTTGTTGCAATTTTCAAAGAATGGTCATATTAGACTTGTTCCATATTAACATTGGACGTAGACTTGTTTCCATGTATCGATGATACTGCCTTGCTGTTGAAAATGGTGCTGCTTAATTTCCATAACTAACTGGTGATAAATCTTTCTCGTGGTAAATACGATGCACTTATGTAATATGCTCATATACTTTCAGACCAGCACTTTTATTTTATTTGTATATTTAAATATTGATTTAAATATTTAATAATTTTTCGGATTTAACTTGTATTTTATTCTTGTATAAAATTTTATGTTTATTTGCACTTTTATTTTAGATGCCAACATGAAGTTAAATTTATTTTATAACCTCCATCACTTTCAAAAAAATTAATATCACATCCAAAATAACTGAAGGATTTAATTGACATAAATAAAAATGCACATCACCCGATGTTTAAACACGATTTCGAAATGAAACAAATACAGTATTACCGACAATTATAATTGGTAACCTTAGTTTTAAATTTTATTATAGGTTAAAGCAATTGTTTCTGAAATCTCAACTCTACGTTGATCGCGGTTCAAATCCGATAATGTTAACGAAAATTTTAACTTACATGTTAACAAAAGCACTATGACTTGTTAGTCACAAAAAATTACAAAAATAAGAGAAGGCAAGAGAGCGAGAAATCAGGAGCAATTCCTTTTTATACTTTTCTCATGGATACCAAATTTTCAATTTTTTTTCTACATTACATACAAAAAATCCTACCATCTGATTGGTCTAAACAAAAATATTAAATTAACTAAAAAATAAATTATGCCATAACTTTTTCAAATCAATTCGGATTTGCTTTTTACATTTTTGAAATCAGGGCAACTTTCTGCATAAAAAGGCACCTTACATGCCATACTTCGCTTCAAGAATTTACATTTTGACAAACTAATACCTAAATTTACTAATATCTAACAAATATTATATTTTACAACTAAACTACTTACAAACTCAACTTCTACATAAAAAACTGTATAAGAGTACACCTATTTCAACCCATTCTACCTAGTTTTAACAAAATTTGCACTTTCATACCTTAATTTTAGGTATTTAACCCAACTTTTCTAATTTTATGTTTAAATTATATATTTACTGTTAATTTCTTTGTGAAAATAAGGAAACCTACTATTGTATGCTTTTATAATTTATTCTGAACTTATCCTATAAAAACTATAAATTTGTAAAATTCTTAAATATAGTACTTAACCTAACTTTATATACTTTACCTTTGCTTGCGTTTTACACGTCTATATCACTTGAAATGTTTATCTAATATGTTCTTATATATGTCTCTAGCACAATCACTGTTTATTTGTACTCCATAGTTCATAATTTTGTCTTTTCACATTTTCACGCTGTTAACACATTTTGTAAGTTTTTTGTATACAAATTGTAATTATATATTAAATATCACATTGCACAAATGTTGTTCATGTTCTTAGCTATTTTTTTAAGTCACTGCCACTTCTTATGCACTTTTTAAACACTTTGTCTGTGATTTACCAATATACTGTGTTCGTACCATAACCCTTTTTTATAGTTCCCAGAGTTTATGAATTGTACCTATTACTATACATGTTCTACACATTCGAATTATCGTACTTCACGTAGTCAATATATGTCACGTGTTTAAAATGCTTAAATAAATTTATTTCAATGTGAAATTACTTATATATCTTAAACGAAACTAAACATACACACTAATATGAATCGTCTTGACCTTTCTAACATGCTACTGGTATAGCTCATTGCTTTTATTAATATAACAACCTTGTGCATACCCCACAAAGCCTGTTTTGTTGCATCAAAACCATATTTTTGTACTCGTATACTATTTTTTTTTCTCACAACGAACTGTATACTCCTTCAATTTTATTTAAACTTGCATACTATATAGAATTTAAGCTCGATAAACTCTAGCCCCTTTATTATGCCTATTTCTAACCATCAAGAACTTAAATCACTTTTTCATGCGCACATTAAGTATTTATTTGGTTTCAGGTTTCATACTATCCAAGACATCATAACGGCAAGACCTTAATATTTAAAGTCGACGTATTGTGGTAAACGCGGAAATTCTGAGTCTCCTTACTGAGCTGCCTGGGCAAGCTTCGAAGAGATCCTAGCCTGAAGCTTCGGCAATCATCGGGAAAGGAACAACTTACCACCAAATTGCCAATTTAAATTCAGACTTCACAGAACTTGTCAACCTTATTGAAGTGTTGACAGAAATATCTAGAACATTCAATCATAGACAATGCAATCTAGCGGTTTTTCTGGAATTGAAGCGAGCACTCGACAGGGTTTGGCACGCAGGACTTACTTTCCTACCTATACAACAGTACAGTTAGGGTTAAATTTGGAAACGCTTATTCCATTCCATTTTCACTAACAGTGGGCGTTCCACAACCTACTTCTCCAGATGCATCTGTAGCGCAGTTTTGTGACGACAGTGCGTTCTGAGCAGTTACTCACAGCAGTTTGAGAACCCTACTCCTTATTTCTAACACCCTACGGAACTTCTCCGACTGAACAAACCGGTGGAGAGTCTCTGTAAGCCTTTCCAAGACCAAAGCGATCCAAACTACTTCCAAAGGGAAAACCTTTCCGTCAGTTACGTCTCTCTCTCACCTTGTGTGATGAGCAAATTACACAAGACCAAGCCGTATACGTAAGAATAACACTTACAAAAACTCCTAAATGGAATCCAGAACCACAAAAACAGTTGACCGGTCCCGTAACGGACGCAACCTCTTTCGCGCCTTAAACCGCGCTTTCGGAGGTCGCCAACGTAAAGCCCTACAGTGCACCTCCAAAGCATTAATTACGCCAATAACGGAATATCGAGCCCTTTGTACATCACCTTTAACCACGGCTCCCTCAAACGATTACTCTCATGGGAACGCCGAATCATACGCAGAATATACAAACTAACTTCCAGATTTCCAAACATACAAACCATGCAACACGCCAATACACCCCAGATCAGGGACCGTCCCAAATTTCCACAAATCAACTTTGCCCATTGCAGGGTTTTTGGTGTCAGAGTTCCTAGGAAAAATATCGTAGATATCCCATATAGAACTATCCCTTGAAAAGATTTCCGAAAAATACGAGAAGCTCCTTGATAACAACCCCTACGTTTTTAGAGAACTCCTAAATCTTTCCCTAGAGACTGATGCTGACGACCGCTGCTAGCGAATCCGGTAACTCTAAAGGAACCAAAACACCGCATCACCTACGCAGTACACCATTACACAAAAATAAGCAAAAAAGAAGTACTAAACAGTACTACCAAAAAAAAACCATTCTAAGGCACAGCATCCCAGAATTGATCAAGAAAAGTGTTGTAGTGAGATACATTACAATCTTAAAAATATTGACTAATGCAGTAATAGATTGACTCAAAGATGGATAATCTTCTTCAAGTTACAGGATGAATACGTAAATGTATAAATATGTACTGAACTAATACAGATATTATTTTTGTATTAGAACCATGATACAGAAGTTATCAAACCTTGACTTTAATCGTATCGTATGTGGAAACGCTTTGAAGAAGTGTTTTAGAAATTCTGGGTTTATGGTAAACGAACGAGGTTTGCGAACAAATGAAGAGGGTCTTACAGCGCTTGTGTACCGAGAAATCCTTGAAGAAGTGATTCCACAACTGTTGAAATGTTCCATTGCCCCTTTATAATGCCGTCTATCTTCAACAAGCCACAACTCTGCGCTTATAAGTGCATTTTTAGACGATAACTTTCTTCAAAGATGGATTGGTACCTACGGACCTGTAAGATGACCTCCTCGATATCCGGATCTTTGAATTTTGGATTTTTTCTTACGGGGTTTCATGCAATATAAAATACATAAAACACGATATCAGCCTGGGCGGAGCTTCGTGTGGCAATCGATTTAACTTTAGGAAATTTACAAAGGCCTGTGATTCTTTTTAACGCTATTAAAGGAATAACGAAAATGTGCTAATTTTCCTTATTTTTCCAAAATTATGTTTCTCTTTTGTTTTCTCTAACTTAAGTTTTAAGTGAGCCAGGTAATTGTTGTTTTGTTTTCAGTAAAATTCAATAGTTTTATCATAATTGAGTTAAAATGATGTAATAAATAATTAATAGTTGAAAAATTAAAAAAGACCGTATAACAAAGCATAATCATTGCGTACATGGATTTTGTTTTTAATACATTTTAGCCAGAGCTTATCACTTACTAATTGGACACAAAAGAAAATTTGAGAAAATCTTAAAGTCTGAGCTAAATGATTTTACACAATTAAATATTTTTGGCAGCCCACACTATGCTTAATAAATATAAAAAATAATATACGGAGTGTTCCATTAAAAAGACAAGCTTGCATCATAATTAACAAACGGAATGTGTTAAAAAAACGCTAACTACCTAACTACGCCAATAAACTTTACGGAAAAAATTTACTAGGAACCCTGCATCTCAGAAACCAAAAGGGCTATGAAAATTCTGCTGGCGCCATCTTTAATTTCACAAAAAAAGTAGCAAGCTGTCGTGTAAACCACAACCCCCTATCTTTAAGAACAAGGGCAAAAGTGCCGAAAACGGGATACCCTATACAACACTAGCTATTTGTAAAACTTGAAACAAAGGATCTACTGTTAACCAAGAAAACTAACATTGTTTGTGATTGTACTTCTGTGCTTGTACTTGAAGTATTCAATACGAACACAATTCTATAATTTTCGTCTAGTGTTAATTTTAATTAGTCGTGGAACTTATAAATGTAACCAGTGACACTTCATCGGATGATAAGGAAATTACAATAGAGGGAAATGAATTAAATCTTTAATGTACTAATAATTACAATGAGTCTTTCTTATATATATATATATATATATATATATATATATATATATATATATATATATATATATATATATGTACGTCCATTATTATATATCGTAAGTAAAGAAGTAAAAACGTTTTTATTCATTTCTATTTTATTTTATTTAAAGTTGCCGCTTGTCAATTTTAAATTGGAAACTGCTTGTTATTGTTGAGGAATTCACGCTCTTTACTTCATCTAGAAACAAGCGTAAATGACCTTGCAAAGAGAAAGAGTGGTAGAACAAGCTATGACGTCGCATATTGTAGTGAGCTGTAGAAGCGTTACAGACACTGAGGTGAAAGACTAAAGAAGTGGCATAAAGATAATAAGTGTAAGTCTTTTAATAAACGGAACGCCCTGATACATCATTTTTATAAATTTTCATTGGAACACTTTGGTTAAGCTCAATTTGACAGTTGACATCAACGATCAACCAATAGCGAAGTTTCACTTAAATCACTAAAGGTCATTTTCGCTTGTTCGGAATTCTCCTTTGAGTACCTGCTTTAGTACACTCTTTCTACACTTGTATACAGAGAAGAAAATTTATTGTGGACAATGAAAAATGTTAATGCATATGAACGTTTTAACTAAATCAGAATATTGTATAAAAATAAATATTTTGTATGAATAATATTCTATATAAGAATAAACTACGTACAAACGTCAACACGCACATAATACGTAAATTGATAAATAAAATAATTACAAAATAAATTTTAGCAACAAAGAAATGGATCAGAATATAAGAAAAATACCAGTATTTGTATTTCCAACAACATTAAATTTTTATTTAAATGCACGTCATACACATAAACAATTATTAACCCTTTACAATCCTTATGATTTTCCAGTAAGATTTAAAGGTAAGTAATTAACTATGTAGCTGCCTTGACAAACGTCAAATTATATTTTAGTATTGTGCACTGCCCCTAACAAATACACTGTGATTGACCCAGATGGTAGTATTGGCCCACAAGCATGTGTCGATATTGTTGTAAGACATACATTTCCTATAGCTGCTAATTCTAATATAATAGACAAATTTCGTGTTACCATGCAAGATCATTCAACTAGAAAAGTATTAGGTAAAAGAGATATAGAAGCCAAATTATTGCAAGGTGAACCTGATAATAATTCAAACGATGGTGATAATTTTGTTAGCATACCTCAAGATCGTTCGGGTGACCGAGCACCACCTCCTCCTCCATATCAATATTCGTTACACAGCAATCAAAGGTGAGACTAATAGTAAAAAATTAATCAAATTTATAATTTTCAGACTAGGAAACGTTTATTCTGCAAATTATTTAGCAATACTCGCTGGTATTGTAAGTATTATTGCTTTACTGTTACCGACAAAAGAAGAGAAACAGGAAGTGACACAAATACCTAGTTATTTACATATTAGCGTTAATTTTAAATTAGTATTTGCTTATGTATTAGGTTTAGTAAGTATGGTTGTTTTTCGACCATAGCATTAAATTTTTACAAGTTTGATATATCCAAACTCAAAGGAAATAGTAATTTACACAATTTTGTATACCAAGCATTTGCGCTTCCTATGCTTACTTATTATTTTAATTTGTAGATAATTAAATTAAATATTAAGCTATTTATTTTACAATTTTTGACAGGCTGTTTACAAATTATATGATTTTTTTTAGTTTTGTTTAATGTTATTACATTTACAGAGTGATTTGTAATTAAATATTTGAAGAAATATTGTCCATTATTCATCTGTACAAAATTAGAATTAGTCGACAAACACACAAGGAAATTTTAAGATCAGATGTAGGAACTAAAAAATATTTTATTATGTTTATCAATTAATAATCAGTGCTTTATTATTTTATGTTATTTCGTTACATGTGCTTTAAATTAACGGTAATTGGGTAACATATGAGCCATATACTTGAACTTAGTCTCATTCATTAATGTATCATCAACCAGTTTACATTACTAGTTAGGTTTTCATTACATCACTTTTTCTGAGATTATGTGGTGCAACAGGTTGACCTAAGATTCAAGAAAACTGGGTTTGTGTTTGGTTTAATGAAGGATGAATTGTGGCTTAATACTTTAATTAGACTTGCCCTTACCACATAATCTGGGTGTTTTGTTTGTTCACTTTATCTGAAACCCAGCAATTACCTTCCTTAAACAGCCCTCACATGATCAGTATTACCATTGTATATACACCTTAGTGTATATAAAAACAGTGGCATTACTGACTACCTGATATTGCCAGTATTTTGAAATTCACCTCACATGATCAATATTATATCAGTATTCAGTTTTGTTGTGTTGCATTGCCCCGTTAACAGTCGTCCAAACTTCATTTTAATAAAAAAGTAGCCTATATATAAATTATAATAAGTTTTGTTTTAGAGCGGTACTGTAGCAAAGTATTCGTCGTAGATTCAAATCTTACTCAAGGTAAGCTTTTTATTTATGTATTTAATAAAATTAATAACCTATATAAGTATAATTTCAAAAATCTTTTTCTTTCAGCATGACAATAAACAAAAGGCCTGTGTTCCAATTATATTGTACAATGGTAAGAGGCATATGGAAAATTGGATATCTCAAGGTGACAAATATAATTATTTAAATTTTATGCATGGCACATATCCAGACGATTATCGAAACCATTTCCGAATCCTATTACCAAACAGACACAAACATGAGGCGATCAATATCAGCCAATGAAAGGCTAACGATAATGCTAGGTTATTTAGCTACCGAAAATCTGAAGTTTTCCGTGATTATTTCTCCTACAAACATAAGTAAAGTTGTCTTGGGAGGCCATAATTGAATTATTGACGGACTACATCAAATAAGCAGATATACCTATTTATAAAAAATACAAAGTTTTTATATTTAATCACATTATAAGCTATTATTTATTTAAAATATCTGGTACAGAACATCACACGACCTTCCAACGTACAAAATGGAAATTAAAAGAAATGAAATAATTTTGATAACATTTGTGTTAGGATAATTATGCAACCTCTTTCTATAAGAAGTTCGTTAAGAAAATATGCAACATTGTAAAAACAAATACAATAATCTATGTCGTTCATGAACTGAACGAAGTTGACCACGAAAAACGTGTAGATACAGTATTGTCGTTGGATTCGTTGTCTTGTTAATGATAACAGTATTGAAATGTTAGATCGTGCTTATTTTGGTGACGAATCATGGTTTCACTTGAATGGTTACTTTATTAACAGCCAAAACTGCCGAATGTGGAGCGCTGAAAATCCTCTCTCTTTTCAAGAACGACCACTACATGCACGTAAAATTGGTGTTTGGTGTGCGATCTTCCGGCCTCGTCTTGTAGGGCCTTTATTTGTGGACACATCTGTAGATGGTGTGGTTTATCGTAACTTAATTAAACAATTTATGGCCTTGTTAGATTTACACAATCGAGATTGCTGGTTCCAGCAGGATAACGCAACATGCCATACTTCTACTGAAACGCTGGGTATGTTACGAGAATTTTTTGGCCATCGTGTGATATCAAAAGGATTGTGGCCCCCTAGATCCCCAGATCTTACTCCTGCTGACTTTTTCCTTTAGGGTAATTTAATAAAGTAAGGTTTATAAATACAATCCTCATACACTTGACAAATTGAAGGCAAACATTGAAAGTGAGATTTCGTGCATTGTTACGAAAAGTGGCTGTAAATGTTATGAAGCGTGTACGAACGTTTATTGTAAAACTTTAAAGGTAATTTGAATATTGCATAATTATTATTTTATTACATAATGTTACAGTATTTTTTAATTCAATAAATTCGAGCCGTCGAACGTACGGTTGTGTCCTTTTTGAAACACCTGTTAGAAAGAATTCACGTTGTTACAGCCAATATTCTTTGATACTATAATATATGTAGATTGAAATACAAGTATTATGCCTAACGAAAGAAATCAAGGAGATACGTCTTTAGTTACTGAAACGGTACAACATTCTGTCCAAACAGTATTCTCAATAGAATCATTCGATATCACTAAGAAATTTGATAGATAGTTAATGAGGTTGGTATTTGCAATACCACTAGATAAAAAAAAGGCTTACTTATTGCATTATATGGAGCCTACCGCTTACGACGATAAATTATCTCCTGAATCTACAGAGGCTAAGTCTTATGAAGAATTGGTGGAGACTATATAAAATCATAACAACCCCGAGCCATTAGAAATTGCCTAAATATTTAATTTTTTACAAAGGAACGAAGGTGAAAGTTGTAAAGAATATTTAACTGCTCTGCAGAGTATGGCAATTACATGGCAGTTTGGTAACTATTTAAAGAAGGCGTTAAGGGACCAATTTGTGTTCGGATTGCAAAATGAAAATATTCAGAGTATACTGCTGGAGTCTGAAAACCTTAGTATTGAAACAGCAGTTGAAATTGCAAATAGCATGGAGATGAGAGCTAGGAATGCTGCGAAATTACTTAGATCTAATAGTGCACAAAACATATAAAGTCAGCCCAATTTCATAGGAAGGTGCAAGTTCTAATTCTACTTTTACATATACAAGAAACAAACCTAAGGTGTTAAAATGTTTGGGATGCGCATCAGCTCAGCATTTAGCTAATTCATGCCTTATGAAAAATGCAATATGCCATAAATGTAAGCGGAAGGGTCCACCTAGGTAAGATTTGTATGCAGGGCAAAACTGTTGCAACAGTAGGTGAAATTGAGGAGGTCCAGGTCCAATGTGAACATGTTCAGTTTAGATAATAAATTTATACTATCACTGCAGGTAAATATACCTTTTGAGATTGATTCAGGTGCTGCTGTCACTTTGCTCAACAATACTAATTTTAAAAATGTAAGAGTTAATTTTGCAAAGTGTCAATTTCTAAATGATGCAATTGAATATCGTAGTTACTTAATTGATAATCCAGAGTACCCACAAATAAAGCTGTGGTTAGAGCTTTTGGTGGATTAATCAATTACTAGGGTCGATTTTTTAATAATTTGAGTGATATACTACATCACAAATTACAATTTGTTAAAAGATAACACTAAATTTTCATGGACTAAAGGATGTCAACAACCCTTTGAAAGGTTGAAACAAGAGATACTATCAGACAGCATCCTTGCACATTTTGATCCTTCTTTACCTCTTGTTTTGGCTACTGATGCAAGCCCATATGCTGTGGCTGGTGTTTTGTCACGTGTACTTAAATGGTACAGAATGTCCCATTCAATTTGCTTCACAGATGTTAAGCACTGTTCAGCAAAAATATGCTCAAATTGATAAAGAAGCTCATACTATAATTTTCGGTGTTAAAAAATGTTATTACCTATATAGTAGACCGTTTACTTTATTGGTTGATAATAAACCATTGGTCCAAATTTTTTCACCTTCAAAAAGTTTGCCTACTCTTACAACTGTTCGTATGCAACATTATACCTTATTTTTACAATGTTTTAATTATAATAGATATTTATGTATTAAGGGCATAATCAGAAGATTATGGCTCAAGGGAATGTTAAAAGCCAGACGCGAAGCGGAGGGCTTTTATATTCCTGAGAGCCATATTCTACAATTATGCCCGTGGTACATACAATGTTTTATTTTATTTTGCACCATGAAACTGGAACAAAATATTAAAAAGATTCAGTATTTTCGGCAAGTTTTTAAATGCAAATGCAGTGAAATAAAGTCGACAGTAGGCTAATTTGTTGTTACTAAGATACTGTGATATTGCTATTATACATCATGTCATGTGTTTGCTGTCAATCATGCTGCTTAGCATCAATGACATTTCCGTGCTATAAAGACCACATTACGCCCGCATTTGGAGGCGTATAAAGAACATTATGGTGGCAAAATAAAATACAAAAGTACAAAGTTGCATGCCAATGCTGATGCATTGTGTAAGTTACCTGTAAAAGATTGTTCAAAGTATAATTATGACGTTGCAGACATTTTTGAATTTTTTCAAATAGACACATTACCTACTACAAATACCGAATTGCGAAAAGAAACTGTAGATGATATGGGGAATAGAAATAAAGCCATGGTGTAGATTTAATGTTCCAGAAATTGAGTTTACCTTACAAGAGATTGCATTTTAAGAAACGATGGTGTAGTAAATCCAGAGAAACTATGTCTTAAAGTTTTAAACGAATTACATGCAGCTCATTTTGGCGTGGTCAAAATTAAATCTTTGGCCAGAATCCACTGTTGGTGGCTAGGTATCTTTAAGGATATCAAAGATTTGTGTAAAAAATTGTAATGAATGCAATGAACACAAAAACAATCCAGTTAAGGTACCAGTGCATCATTGGCCACTGCCCCTTTTGAGCGTGTTCATATTGATTTTGCAGGTCCATTCATGAATACAAATTATTTTATATTAGTAGAAGCTTATACACGTTGTCCGGAAGTACGTATAGTAAACTATTTAACCAGCAAAACAGTCATTATTGTTTGAAGGAAATTTTTTTCTTATTGAAGAGCCAACAGATGTTTGCGATTCCACTATACCTGCATATAAATCTACCGGTGATGTACACTTACTAGGTCTAAGTGTACTATTAAAACTCCATGTTTGTTAGATCTGTAAAGTTTTTTTTTCTGAGTTAAGGTTTTTTTTGTTAGTACCCTTTTAAGAGGGGGAGAAATGTAGGACAAGGAATAGAAAAAACAATATCTGCCTGTTGTTTACATTTTCTGTAGAAAAAGAAAATTTAAAGAATTGTAAGAATATAAGTTCATCAAGATATAGCTGTATTTTCTCATATTTATGCTATGACATAACACTTACCTTACGTTATATTAGGAAAGTTTATAAAGAAAAGATATGTAAAATTTTATTTTCTTTAAAAATATGCCTACACCTTTGGTTATAAAATGAATTGTTAAGTATTCAGATATTGAAAAAATTTGAACTAACACTTAAATTCTGCCTTAGAAATTTTTTTGCTGCTAAATTACGCGTGGTATCAAAAAATTGCATGGAACATATTTAACCGATGTGTTTAAGGTCTATATCTATGTATTTTTATATCTTTGAAATATGCAGCTGTTTTAGAAATATTTGATAAAAACCAAAAACTGCCCCTAATAAACCCCCCTCACCGCAACTGGATTTCTCCCAAAATCTAACCAGCTCCAAGCCAAATGAAAAAAGCTTAAATACAATATATATATATATATATATATATATATATATATATATATATATATATATATATATATATATATATAGATCATTCTATCTTTCTTGAACCTTTTGATGTTCCATACCATTCTGCTCCATACATCAACCGCAATCCTATGATTTTTTTGAATGCATATATTACATTAGTTAATGTCCTGAATAATAATATCCATAAATATACATCAATAATGTTTTTAATAAAAAACTTGTGTATATGTCCACAATTAGTACTTTCCTGAACCTCAACCTTTTCCATCCCATGTTGATCCCAATATATACAGCTTTATGAACGCGAACGGTAAATCCTGAACCATTACAACGTTGCAAGTTCGTTTATACGTTGACTCCGTTATCTAAGTAGTACGGTAAACAATTCTTTATATGATTATTTTTATCATGAAACGAATTTCTGACAACAAGCAATATAAATCTGTAATAATTAGTATAACACACAGAGTAAGAAAAGCTAATACTTCATACAGGTTTTGTATATTTAATACTGGAAAGATAATGTTTAACGATTGAGTGTGCATTGGTACACCAAGCCAACTTCTACACGTTTACCTGGCTTTGAAAACTGCAAGTATGTTAATAGTACTGTTAGCAAATTCCAAATATCGGATACTTTCTTTAGGAATGAGTGCTTAGCAGTCACAGTTGCTTTCCATGTTAATGGTATAAAAGTTGGCATGTTTACATGAAAAGCTAATAGCTGAAAAAACCTGTTGATGTAGCTTCTAATTTCGTATTTTAAAGTATTGTTTTAAACATATTATTATGGTATACGTGCATCAACGTTCCAGACCCTGAAGATATGGAAGCGCAACGGGTTCTAGCACATGGCAATATAATCAGCGGCGTTTAAGTTGCCATCGATGAAGACCAAGGGTGATCTGCTACTGTAACGTATTGCACCCCATATCATCACTCCTTGTGTGGGGGCTGTATTGCGTTCCACAAAAATGTTGGATTTTTACGTTCTGCACGCATCCGTCTGACCCTCCTACGACCATCGCGGGCGCGCAAGCAAAATCGGGACTCGTCACTAAACACAATTCGATGTCATTCTTGCGCCCAATTCGCTCTTTTGTTGCTCCATTCTAGCCTGCGTAGACGGTGAAGTCGTGTAAGAGGAAGACATAATAATGTACGATATGAACGCATAAGACCTTATCCGGCGATAAACAGATGACATTGACATTCTGGGTCCTACACCTCTCATCCAATCATTTGCAATAGATCGAGCTGTTGAAAATTTGTCTCTTGTGCCAAATGTCTTAAGCGACGTTCTTCGCGATCTATAGTCCTACAGGGACGTCCAGATCCAGGGCGACGTTGTTGCACCCCTTCCTCGGACCATTTTGACCAACATCTCAATACCGTTGTAACATTTCGGTTTACACGACGAGCAATTTCTCTTAGCGAAAGTCCGGCCTCTCTCATGCCAATAATACGGCCACGTTCAAAATCAGTCAATTGGGAAAAATGTAGATGTTGACGTACTCTTGGCATTATTCCCAAGTTTAGAACGAAATTGTGAACAATTTGCAAAATTGACAGTTAATTACACAATGATTTATTTTTTCAAATTTATTGTTACTAAGTGCAAAGGAAAAAACAAAAAAAAAACTACTAGCTAGATTTTATTCAAATTTTAATCGTTTGTTTGTTCTAGTGAAAGACATCGTTGACGAAAATTTCAATAAAATTGTTCAACGAATTCTAGGTATTGCAATTTTTATGGTAGTCAGTATAATCATGTTAGTCGAGAAGGAAGTATGTTATATGGCAACGAGTTTGATTTTTTGATTTATAATAAATTCCTGTGCGAGTAAGTTTTTATAGTCATTATTTACCTAGGAAAAAAAATCAGTCTTAGTTCCTGGATAAATTGTAACATAGTTGTTATTTTTAAGGAAAATTGTCTATTTTAGTAAAGCAGTAGGTTCCTGCCATCCGGTAGGTACCAGTACGGAAAATAACTCTTGTATAGTACACTTAATCTACAGTTAATAAAGTAAATAAAAACAATCAGCTATTTTCAATCCACTACGTCGTGACTCCAGTCCCAGTTTTGTGATCATAAACTTTGACTCTCACGAGTACAAAAATCATTTTCTACACTACATGTATTACCTTATTTTTACTATTTATGAGCGCTCCATCTATTGCACCCTTAACGTTCATAATAATAACTACTAATTTTCGTATCCCACAGAATTTGCAAAAAGCGCAATACTAACATGAGACGACCATTGATCCCGTATTATACGGGACTGTCCCTTTTTTAAACATTTCATTTCGTATATGTAGTTATTTGAATAAATTGCGTAATGTTTCGTATTTATAAGGAAGTCACCTTTTTGTCGTTTCAGACGTTTCATATATTAATCAAAGCAAAGCAAGCACGAAAAAGATGGTGTAACCTTCAGATAAGATACAATAGGATGACATCACAAGTTCTACAAATTACGAGACCATTGTAGCACTTTTGTCGGCTTTAATACATAGCGCGCGATCCCGCTTATGAGGCAGTATTAAGTACCAAGTCTAGCGCAAAAAAAATTTGCTTACGACGCCACGACGGTGTCTTGTACGTGCGGAAAATAAATACACCGGTGCGTGTAAATAGTTTATTAATTAAGATTAAGTGTTAATAAATAACTTTTTTTAAATAAATAATTGTTGTAGTGTAGTTTGTATCTGGCACAGTAGAAAATCAGAAAATGCCACAAAGAAAGAATACATTTAATAGAGATTTGGAAAGTGAATATCCATTTATTAAAAAGACAACCTCAGATAGTGATGTAGAGTGTTTAAAATGATGTGCACAGTTTTCACTTGCACATGGTGGTAAAGTGGATATTGTTCAACACATATCGACGCTTAATCGTAAAAAGATATTGCTGCTTCTAGTAGTAGCAAAATGTCTTTTTTTCGTGAAACACATTTGTAAATGAAGAACAAAAGCTAGTTGTGATTGAATGTACTTGGTCATACCACAATCAGTCGTTTCGTTCTGTGGATTGCACCAGCAAGCTAATAAACAGTTGCTTACAACAACAATTTGCATACGAGAACCAAATCTGAAAGTATTGTGTGTCACATTTTACAAAAGGAATCATTAAGCTCCATACAATATGATCTTGGAACGGTCAATTTTGTAACCATCATACTGTTCAAATCACAGGAGCGTAAAAATTTGTCCTGTATTTGTAAGATATTTTATGAAAGACAAGGGCATTCAAGTACAAGTTTTGGAAATTTAAGATCTTCCAGGTGAAGCTTCAGACATTGTACCCGAATATATTATTAGAACGGGTGACAAATACGAATTAACAACAAAAGTAATGGCATTGTGCACTAACAACACAAATTGCCATTTTGGAGGAGCAGCGATATGGCCAAAATAACGTCTTCCATAAAGTTCAGCAGTTACTTAAAAGACTTTTAGTTGGGATGAACCGTGCTGCTCGTATCATTCATAACTGTATTCAAACATCAGAAGACTCTGCTTGTCTATTGACATCCAGCAATTATTGTGACAATCTATGGCTATTTCTACATTTATATTGTTTGAGTTGAACAATTAAAAGAATTTGAGGAGTTCGTTAATGTTGAAGTTTGGCCATGGTTTATTCACTTGCAAACTTATACATTTCATAAATGCATGCTGCAAGTGGAATCTGAAAAATCTTTAATGGTAGAAGTATTCATGGTTTTATCAAATTTAAAGCAACAATTAATAGAACGCAGAAATGAAGTCTTTTTGCCAAATTAGGTTAACACTGTCTAGTAGCTTTGATGAATGAAGAAGAAGGCCGAGCCGTAGCTCAGTTTAAAACGTCAGTGACCATGTTTTATACCTTGTATAGCCTATTTAGATAAATGGATGCAAACGTTTCGTTGGGTATTGCTAAAAAAAGAACCTCTGTGGTCAGATGTTGGAAACTCATTAACTGTTTTTCAAAAACAATGATGAAAATGTGTGGATTACAAAACATTAAAAAAATGTACCTTTTCAAATAGTTTTGATACAACGTGATCACCTGGGCTTTTCCTTACAGTTGGACCTAAATTTGTATTAGATTTTAAGGGATTACTAACCCAAATGTGATAAATTTTTTTTTGTCTGTGTGTTACATTGATGTGTTCTTTAGTTTTTTCGGTATCGGTAATGTGTTTATACATTGAATATTATGCATCAGCTTCCTACAAAACAAAGGGAATTTGTTATGTGCAGTACATTTAGATAATTAGCAGTATAATATTAAAAGAATAAATAAATAATATTAAAAAGACTTACTTAAGAATTACGTTTGTTTTGTAAATAAATGATACCTAACCCTAAAGGTTAACAAGAACTTAGGAATTCTTTCTCAAATTAAAATTAAACAGATGCAAATTTTAGAAAACCCATCGGATTTTGTTTATTAAAAAGTTTAATACACTTTTAAGTTTAATACCCTTTTAAAGGCATCAGCATCAATTATTGTTTGAGGATTCATAAACATGTAACATTTAACTCTAATCGCTTATTTAACACACTGAGCTAGTTAATGCACACTCAGCTTGAAATTAGACCATGCTTGGTTAGATTATAAAGCGATAATCAAAAATTGTCACTTCGGAAAATATAATTTTACTCATATTATGATGCAAGCATGAGATTACAATTATAAAAGCATATTATTAACCATGTTGATTTTCTAGTAGCAACCTTAGTAACAATGTACATCTTTGAGGTATGGCAAATGTAAGAGTATTTCAAATAGGTAACTACAAACTGCATGCATGTGTTATGCACCGAATAGCACCATGCGCGGGCGCTTAAATACACCACGAAAATGATAAAAATTAAATTGAGTCAATGTTGCCACATCTAGTGGCTCAGGAAGGTTATAAAAATTTCATATACACATATACGCCAGTATTAATGTAAGCGCCCCCACATGGAAAATCTTAAAACTAAATTTTGACGATTCTATACAAGTTGAGCCAATTTTTTTTTTGTTAATTACGTCGGGATAGATGAGGGGATATGTTTGTAAGGGTTAAACCATCCTGAGCCATATACATGGCTCAGGATTGTTAAGTTGGCTCAGGTTTGTATGCTCGCAAACGTACTTCAGGCTCAAGTTGGTATGAAAGATGTATATATATATATATATATATATATATATATATATATATATATATATATATATATATATATATATATATATAACCAAACATTTTTTTAATGGAACACCCTATATATTATTTCAAATTTAGATTAAGCTCGTCTCCCTCATTCTTCCAATATAGGGATTCATTACGTTATACAGGGTATTTCAAAAGTTATGGTCAATTGTACACGAAAATCATTCTCATTTCAACGTCCTGTATACCCTAGACAGAGCAACCTAACAATAATTTTTTCCAGGAATAACTTTTTGACATTGATGCAGTGCTTGAGAAACTGCTATTTCTTTATTATTGCACTAATTGAAAATAGGGCGAGCCAAAACTCGAACACATGATTTTGTCCATTTTTTCAAATGAATTCACCCTGTATTTTATTTTAAAAAGTGAAAATACACTTTGTTCTTTCATTTTTATTAAGCACCCTCTGTAGCTAAATTGGTAATTTCTGAGATATGCATTCACAAAAAGCAACCCTTTTTGGGATAGTTATCGTCGAGTAACTTTTGATGCAACTGGATATGGTATGGATGCATCCTTATTTTTACGCAGTATTCTTCGGACGGACCTGTCACTAATATCATGCTGACGCGAGATTTCACGTGTACTAACATGTGGATTATGCGTGCGGTTAAAACGGTCTGCTAACCTTTTTCTCGGGTTGTCTTCGTACGGGATATCTCCCTTTGTAAATTCTTTAATAAATTCGTTAATAAACAATTTTTCATACATTCTCCCAGTACCCATATCGTGTCTGTTAATTCCTCAACAGGAAAGTTCATTTCAAACAGTATTTAAGTGTTTACAAATTAATAAACACTACACAATCTCAAAGGAGTTTGTTAAATGACAAGCTACTAATTATTACTGAACAAATCTGTCATTTGTACATGGCTAACTTGTTATAATAGAAATTGTTAAAAAAGATCTCTTTCTGTTATTAAACTGAGAATATTAATTCACATGTCACATGGTACATTTTTCATTACTTTCATTGGTTAAGATACAAAAACGAAATCGCAGAATAGGCTATCAAATCGGTGATAATTGTATCACCGCATGTTAACTGTCACATGATTTTAATGAATAAAATAGTTTGCTGTCAATGTGGCAAAAAGTTTCAAAGAAATAAATAATTGTATTGAGTATTTTTCAATAATATTTACTATCAAAGTGACATCGTTTAAAATTGTAAACTTTAAAAAATATATTTTCAATTAACGTTCAGTATATTCTCTTACCACATATAACGTGTTATGATTAATAATGGATGATACCACCCGTTAAAGCCTGTAGAAGATTGAACGAGTGCCATGATAATCATAACACTAGTTATCCCCGAAAATATCTAAGAAATTAACAATTTTAGCTATATAAAAACTTAATAAAAATGAAAAACATAAAGTGTATTTTCACTTTTTAAAATAAAATACAGGGAAATCTAAAATCATGTGTTCGAGTTTTGGCCCGCTCTATATTCAATTCGTGCAATAATAAAGAAATAGCACTTTCTCGTAATACTGTACCAATGTCAAAAAGTTATGGCTGGAAAAAAATATTGTTAGGTTGTTCTGTTTAGGCTATACAGGATTTTGAAATGAAAATGATTTTCGTGTACAATTGACCATAACTTTTGAAATACCCTGTATAACGTAATGAAACCCTATAAGGAGGTATGGGGGAGATGAGCTTATCTAAATTTTAGATAATATATAGGGTGTCCCATTTAAAAAAAGTATGTTTGGTTCACATTAATAATATGTAACATCCTGTAAATACGAAAATAATTTTATATAATTTTAGAATATGAAGTTTGAAGTTTGCCTATAATTTTTGTAAATAATTTTTTTTTTTTTTGATATCTCCTTTAATAACGGATATATCGTACTTCAGGACCTGCGGCTAACTAAGGTCTTAATAAGTTTAAAACTCTTTGATATCTGCCAATATTTCGGAGCGTTTATTTTATTCCTTGATCAAGGCTTTCTACAATAAAACAGTGTTACAATAAATTGAGTACTTATGTCATTACTAACATCTAAGTTATTTTCTGAAAACTAGCTTATTGTGCTTAATAGATGGTTTTACAGAATAAATTGTGATTAACATGCTACTGTCACTAATTATTGATGATTACTAAGGTCTGATGTTACATTTTTAAACAGAGTTTGAAAATTTTATATGACAAGCAACATGTGCTTGCAATAGTACTATTTTTTTGTCAAAGTTGGTTACATTTATTTTACTTAGGTTAAGTCACAGATATATTAAACGCGGCAAATTTGAATTATACAAAATGTTAAACTAATTGTTTTCAACATTAAAATTGAGTATGTATGAATATATTGCTGAGAGCTGTTCTTTATCTGATTTATGATCAATTGAATTACTTTCTTTTTTTTTTATGTGGCACATCTCTAGAAATAATCTGGATTTATATACTTTTTCAAAGTTTAGAATTTTAACATTATTGAAATCAGGTTGATGATTAAGTGTTCTACTGTGGGTCGCAATAGCTCAGCTATTGCTTTTTTTGTCAATTTTACAATCACTTTTGTGTTGTGTAGCTCTATTAAGTAGCCATTGCGATGTGTGTCCTATGTACCAAGTATGGAGACGACGCTACCATAATGATGAGGCAATGGGCAACAAATAACATCAAACTGGCGAATAAACTGAATAGAAGAATTTTATGCTCCGATGTAACAAAAATAACATTCTACCCAACCACATTAAAAATAACTACAAATAAAATCTATTGAAATTGATGACAACCGAACACAAAAGCATGGGAAATAAGATACAGGACTTTAACTACAGGTTAGGGAAAAAAATATTAAACTTTGAAATCAAAATAACTAACTTACATGTCAATAAACTTGATTGCACGGAAGTGCATATAGGACACAGTAATACACAAAACCTGATTACTGCAACTCGTATTTAGCATTTACATTGTACGGTTGTCCCATTTTGGTTGTCCTCGCAGGGTATCTCAGTTATTAGCAAAGATACAAAGATGCGGTTTTCGCGAACGTTGGCTACTTTTTTGTGAAACGAAAGATGACACAAACATAATTACTCTAGCTCTTCTCATTTTTGAGATACAGGGCGTTTTTGAAAAAGTTGCATTTTGAGACAGCCCCCGTATCTCAGCTATACGATAACTTATAGAAAAAGTGAAAAGTGTTCTTTATATAATTTTTTCCGTAGAATGCAGTGCTGTTTTCAGAATGAGTATACGGGGTCAGGTCAAAAAGTTATCGGGATCAACTTCATTTTTTTTAAATGGGACACCCTGTCTATTTTCTCATAATTAAATTTTCCTTGTTCTAAGCATTTCAAATATGTATAGCATTCATCATTTTTTTATACAAATAGCGCAGTATTTCAAATTATTAACTGGATTTGTTAGTGGCCTTTGGTACTGCAATTGTTTTACCATGGCAACTTCATTTTTTTGACATTTGTCAATATTTGCAAATTTGTTGATTGTTGAGATCCTTATTGTTAGTAAAGTTTTCAATATTCTTTTCGTTATTTTGAATTTTTACAAAGTTTCAAACCATGGCGAATAATTTAGGGTACGAGAACTATGAGAAATTATATATGATTGGGGTTTATTACCAAACAAATTTTAATGCAGAGCAAGCGAAGGAAATATATTTTGAAAGGTATTTATATTTACTGGAATGTTAGTCATCATTTGAGTTAAATAAAATGTGAATATTATAGATTTCCGGAAAGAAGGCAACCGTGTAAAAAAACATTCATTAGGTTAAAACAAAATTTGGAAAATCACGGATCGTTTGAAAGGCCACGCGCCAAAACATATAGAAAAGAAAACGAAGAAAATAATGAAATAAATATCCTTGCAGAGGTCACTGTTAACGAAAATTATACGTCTTGCAGAAAAATAGAAGAATCGGTGGGCATTTCAAAAACGAAAGTATCAAAAATATTTAAAAAATACCATTATAAACCATATATACCTCAAGTCATCCACTACTTGCATCTGGGTGATGCTCAATTGCGTATCGATTTTTGTAGATGGTATATTCAGAAAAGTGAAGAAAATGGTAATTTTGGTCGTTTAGTTATATAGTCGGATGAAAGCCATATAAGCTCCGTCGGAATTTACAATCGTGCAACGAATCGTTTCTGGTCTAACGAAAATCGGCATGTTACCGTGATCCGTCAGCAGCAAGGCAGGTTTGGGTTCAATGCGTCCTGTTTCATTTTAGGAGGCAGATTAACATTTTACATGTTTGAAGGCAATTTGAACCATCAACGATATTTGGAAATTTTGGACATTTGCCTTCCAGAATTGATTGATGATATTCCGTTAGCCCAGCTAAGAGAGGTTTATTTTCAGCAAGACGGGGCACCTTGCCACAATGCAAGACTAGTAAGAGATTACCTCAATACAATGTTTCAAAACCATTGGATTGGTAACAATGGACCAGTTAATTGGCCAGCAAGGTCCCCAGACCTATCAATTTTAGATTTTTTTGTGGGGCTACCTTAAAATAAAATTCATCAAAGACGGTATGAAACTCAAGAAGCTTTGATGAATGCTACAAGAGAAGCCTTTGAAGAACTACGTTTAAGACCCTATTTTTATTAAGATCCATTCAAGAAATTCTTCGGAGATGTAGGATTTGTCTTGACCATAATGGTCAGCAAATTGAGCAATATTTATAAAATTTTAATTCTTCATATTTTCGTTTGTCTCTAAATTTATAAATAAATACATCCAATATTTATATGAGTTTCAAATCAACAATTCTGGAAATAAAATAAATTATTTTGCCGAAATTTGTATCTTCTTCAATGACATATAAATACATAATGATGGTTTTCTATATTAGGCACAAAAGAAAACA
This sequence comes from Vesta saturnalis, assembly GCA_036346205.1. NCBI lineage: Eukaryota > Metazoa > Arthropoda > Insecta > Coleoptera > Lampyridae > Vesta > Vesta saturnalis. The sequence goes on along the minus strand of JARFJB010001918.1, from coordinate 173,286 downwards.
ATAGAAGATTACGAATTCAAAGCCAACTAAGAAATTCAGTTAATAATACAAAATAGCACGCTATGTATCAAAATAAGTGATAATTGTTATATATATTTGAAGTGCTTAGAACAAGAGAAATTTAATTATGAGAAAATAGAGAGGTGTCCCATTTAAAAAAATGAAGTTGATCCCGATAACTTTTGACCTGACCCCGTATACTCATTCTGAAAACAGCACTGCATTCTACGGAAAAATTATATAAAGAACACTTTTCACTTTTTCTATAAGTTATCATATAGCTGAGATACGGGGCTGTCTCAAAATGCAACTTTTTCAAAAACGCCCTGTATCTCAAAAATGAGAAGAGCTAGAGTAATTATGTTTGTGTCATCTTTCGTTTCACAAAAAGTAGCCAACGTTCGCGAAAACCGCATCTCTGTATCTTTGCTAATAACTGAGATACCCTGCGAGGACAACCAAAATGGGACAACCTGTACATATAAATCTACATTCGAAATAAAAAAACGACGATAACATGCTTTAAAAAAAATTCACCGTACTATAAATTGTTTATGCTATATATCCAATATATATATATATATATATATATATATATATATATATATATATATATATATATATATATAAGCTCTAGCATAAACAGATATATACAGTTCGTGAAGATGATATTCCTATTTCAAAAATAATACAAGGTTGTAATTAAACACCTTAAAACATGCAAATTACTACAAAAGTTACTTTAAACGGTTTGAGCCTTGAGATTGTAAAATTTACATATCGATGAACTATTTGTACAGAATGTAATTATTATTAAACAGTTATACAACTCCCATTACAATAATTTGGAAAGTGACAATTAATCACTCATTAACGTACTTACAAATAGTAATCCAAGGCCAAAGCTTAAATGTGCCCCTCACGTGAGCAAGTACAAAAAGGGCGTGGCTGTCAAAAATGCTCTTAATACAATCAAATTACGGGAAAATCAAGGCCTCCAAAAAGGAACCATAGGGGTGGAAAATACGGTCTCCCACGTGGGCGGTCTTGTGACGTCAAAATACAAGATAGCGGCCAAGGTGCCTGTGTTCTACTCCTACATTAACATTTGAAAGTGTATCTTAAAACGCTATTATAGTATATCGTGCAACGACCACATTATGACACTTATTAATGCATTGGTGCGAAGTTCATAACACGCGCGAGCTTGCGAACGAGTGTTGTAATTCGCACCCATGCATTAATAAGTCATAATGTGCGAATTGCATACATTACTTTTTCTACGGCCATGTAGATTTTTATTTATTTTTCTGTTCTTAGGGTAAATCGTAAAAAAAGTACAAGGAAAAATATTTTTATGAAAATACCTAACTACCCAAACTAGTTTATTAAAAAAGATTCAATTAACAAGGATTTGCAATATTTACATAAATAAGCGATTATATATATATATATATATATATATATATATATATATATATAAGGGTGTCCTAATAATGCGTATTCGGTCGATAGCTCCTTAGCCATTAAACTTAGAAGATAAATTTAAATACGCAAGTCGTTTATTTTTATAAGCTGCATAGTCTAAAAATAGTTTGGTTTCTAAAGGGTGTCATATAAAAGTGGTACAATATAGAACTTTTGATTTTTAAATAGAACACCCTATATATTTTTTTATTTTTCGATTCTCCTTATAATTTTACATCTTTTTTATAAGAATGATTTACAAGCTAAATCTTAGTTTTTGAGATATTTGCAAAGTTAACTAAAAACTGACATTTTTATGTAGTAATTCAGGTAGGCGTATCTCAGTTATTTTTAAAGATAAAAAAATAAACTTTGGTATAGAATTTATTCATACATGAGCTTACTTTAATCTATTGTGAAAATTGGATTTCAATATACACGGTGATGACAAAAATTAATTCAATAACATAAATTTGTAATTGCTATATCTTCATTTTCTTAAATGGCACACCCTATATTTTTTTAATGCCTTGTCTTCGTCTATTAGTCGGCTTTCATTTCTATTAAATATGTTCTATACCTATCTCTAATAGTTTCGGAGATATTTAAGTTTGTTCAATTTTTTTCGTTGATAACACTGAAAAAGAGTAACATTAGTCGGTCAAAGCAAGCTATGAATACATAAGAAACTAAAAAACACATTAACTGAAATACAAACAATTAAAATTATACTAAATGATCAATGTGACCACCATTTTTGTTGCTGCAAACATGAAGTTTTTGAATAAATGGGTGATCACAAAAATTAATTCAAGAACGTAAATTATGAAAATGCTGTATCATCCTTTTTAATTTAGCACACCCTATATTTTAATAACGATCTAAATGTCATTCAGTACTAATTAGATCGGCTTTAATTTTTATTAAATATGTTCTATACCTAAAGCCTGTCCGGTAGAACTGAACGGGTATCGGATTAACAAGGAGGATTGTCAATATATGGTTCTATTGTGCTTGAAACCGCCTTAATGCTTTGCTGTCTCGTACTTATTGTACGTAACAAAGAAAGATGGATATATTATGAATAATGCCTCTATTTCTGCCGAACAAAAGCGTTTGCAACTTTCACACATAATGACAAGGCAATAAGAATCAGATGCAGGTAGAATAGAAATTCAATAGGTATAATAAAATGCCAGTGGTTCTCAACACTGCTTTAACATTATATAATTTGTGAAGAAATGCAACTTTTGTATAATAAAAATAATAATCGATTACTAATTACCTATAAGTAATTTCAATTGACACCTTTCACTTATACTTATAACAACAATAACAAATACATTTTTATTAGTTTTAACGCGTTTGCTGTTCTTTGTTGAACAGAAAATGTAGATAATAGTGGACCACCATTTTCTTTTTCTTCTTTAAAATAATCGACTGTATTTAAAACTAATTCGAATTTCTTTACTCAACTTTTCGGCATTATATTAATGGTTAGTTTATATAAACGCTTACTCAAAGAATAATGATAATATAGATATTGCAGTTGTTTTATTTATACCTATATGTACCTACTAAATGGTATAATAATCTATTATTAATTACTTATTGTTACAGTATTGCATATTTATTTGGATTCTTTTGTAATTGGAGTACACTAAAACGTCATTACCATACTTAGGTATACAATGAACTTTCTAAATGTAAATTGAAATACCTATACTTAATCGAATATTCATTATTATGAATGGCTTTATAAATGTTTATTATAAAAACTTGCATTCTTCCATAAATTTTAAATGTAATGTTAAAGCAGTGTTGAGAACCACTGGCATTTTATTATACCTATTGAATTTCTATTCTACCTGCATCTGATTCTTATTGCCTTGTCATTATGTGTGAAAGTTGCAAACGCTTTTGTTCGGCAGAAATAGAGGCATTATTCATAATATATCCATCTTTCTTTGTCACGTACAATAAGTACGTGACAGCAAAGCATTAAGGCGGTTTCAAGCACAATAGAACCATATATTGACAATCCTCCTTGTTAATCCGATACCCGTTCAGTTCTACCGGACAGGCTATATCTTTAATAGTTTCGGAGATATTTAAGTTTGTTCAATTTTTTTCGTTGATAACACTGATGAAGAGTAACATTAGTCGGTCAAAGCAAGCTGTGGATACATAAGAAACTAAAAAATATTAACTGAAATACATAAATTGTAATTATAACAAAATGGTGGTCACATTGAACATTTATTATAATTTTAAGTGTTTTTATTTCAGTTAATATATTTTTTAGTTTCTTATGTATTCATAGCTTGCTTTGGCCGACTAATGTTACTCTTCTTCCGTGTTATCAACGAAAAAAATTGAACAAACTTAAATATCTCCGAAACTATTAGAGATAGGTATAGAACATATTTAATAGAAATAAAAGCCGACTAATAGACGAAGACAAGGAATTAAAAAAATATAGGGTGTGCCATTTAAAAAAATGAAGATATAGAATTTGAAATATATGTTATTGAATTAATTTTTGTGATCACCGTGTATATTGAAATCCAATTTTGACAATAGATTAAAGTAAGCTCATGTATGAATAAATTCTTTACCAAAGATTATTTTTTTATCTTTAAAAATAACTGAGATACGCCTACTTGAATTACTACATAAAAATGTCAGTTTTTAGTTAACTTTGCAAATATCTCAAAAACTGTAAGATTTAGCTTGTAAATAATTGTTATAATAAAGATGTAAAATTATAAGGAGAATCGAAAAATATATAAAATCAAAAGTTCTATATTGTACCGCTTTTATATTACACCCTGTAGAAACCAAACTATTTTTTGATTATGCAGCTTACAAAAATAGACAACTTTCGTACTTAAACTTACGTTCTAAGTTCAATGGCTAAGGAGCTATCAACCGAATATGCACTATTGGGACACCCTGTGTGTGTATTATATATATATATATATATATATATATATATATATATATATATATATATATATATATATATATATATATATATATATATATATATATATAATTATATTTCGTGGTTGCGCAGTAGTTTATTGCGTAATGCTAATATCAGTCAAACTATTAGAATCTCTTTATTAACATATAGTAAGTTTTTTGTCAGGCATACTTTGTGTTCAAACACACATTTCCAAATTCGTTTTCATAAATATGTAATATCTAATTAATGCCCACCTTGTACATAAATATATTAAAAAAGCAGTGCCATCTAACCATTAACTTAGAAAGCTTTAAGTTTAACCTTATTAAACACGTTTTAATATTTACAATTTTTTTTATAAAATGCAGGTAAAATGTTAATTAAACCTAAATGCAATATTAATTGTAAATTTAGAACCCTAATGAAGATACCGAATGGAATGATATTTTACGAGCTAAAGGTATTATACCACCAATAGAAAAAGAGATCTCCGAAGATGATATTGTCACAATGGTCGAACAAACTATTGAACAAAAACAGGCAGCAGCAAGTAAGTTACTTTAACTACACTTCATATGTACTTAACAATAATTGTAGGAGGAAAAGAAATATCCGATATGAACTTGGATGAGTTGGATGAACTTGAAGACTCGGAGGACGAAGAGGTTTTATTACAATTCAGACAGAAACGTATTGCTGAACTAAAAGCACTTGCAGAAAAGTCAAAATTTGGCAGTGTTTTAGAAATATCAGCTCAAGATTATGTTGATGAAATAAATAAAGCAGGTGAAGGTATATGGGTCATTTTACATCTTTATAAGCAAGGGTACGAACATCTTTTTTGTGTATAAACACCTACTTAATGGATAATTTTTACAGAATACCGTTATGTGCTCTCATAAATCAATTCATGCAAAACTTAGCAATGAAATTTCGTACAGTAAAATTTGTTAAATCAATTTCAACAACTTGTATACCGAATTATCCAGATAAAAATTTACCTACAATTTTCGTATATTATGAGGGGGAGTTAAAAAAGCAATTTGTTGGACCTATTGAGTTGAGGGGACCTAATATGACACAAGATGGTAAATAATTCTAAATTATTAATAGTACATGTACAATATAGTTAAATTTTTAGAATTTGAGTACATGCTTGGAAAAGCTGAAGCTGTGCCTACAAATATAAAAGAAGATCCACGTATTATCGTCAAAGATAAACTGTTTTCTGAATTACATGATCTAAATAATGATTGGTGACATTTATATAGCATATTTGTGTGTATTGCTAACATTATTATTGGATTTTGGCTTGTTTGAATATTAACTGTGATTGTTTTATACAGTTTATTTTCTTCGTGTTTTAAGTATTATTTTATTTATATTATTAAACGCTCTCGTTAATATACTTTTATTACTTGGTATGCTCTAATAGTTTGTCTATATATGTCTTCACAGATGGTTGGTTACTTTTAAAATATACTTACGTCATATTGTGTATAAGTGAAGTCCTTATTTATACTAACAAAACTAAAATCTAATATAAAGGATATTGTATGCTATTTTTCAATAATTGCTGTTGAGTAGTATGTGCAGATGGAATTGGAATTTCCATATCGAAAGAAAACTTCTATGATTAACGCTCATAATTAAAGGCAGAACATTAATAAACTTTATAATTTCTTACATTTTAACCAAAAAGATTTATAGTGGCCTAACATGTCTGAAACTTATATTTACAATGACAATTAAATGCCGAATCTGAAAGTTAAAAAAATTAGCCTTTGTCCATTTGGATGTTCTAGATTTTTCATTTTCAGGGCAGTTTAATAATATACTCCATGACGGAAATTTCAACACCAAGAAGGGTTAGCAATTTTTTGATCAAACTTGACAGAAACGTTGAACTACTAAATTAAAATTTCATTCATATGGATTAAGTGGTAATGGTTTATCTGACAGTTCGTTCAGTTTTTGAACAATTTTGTCAGGTGTATATTGTACGAGATTGTGTTCAGTTCTTTATTGTTATCGCTTGTGATTGTTTGCTTTGACGGTGTGATCATGCCTAGAGTGCGCCAACGTGGAAATTACCGCCAATTAAGCAAATTCGACAAGTCGTATTGTTGGTTTATGCGAAGGTGGTATTTCGTTTAGAGAAATCGCAAATTGCCTTAACCGGAACCAAACTATGTGCTTTTATCAGGCATGCACTAGGGAGAGTCAGGAACGCCGCAGAAGAGGAACCGGGGGCGAAGAGAACAAATGAGGTGAAGGACTGCCATCATCAACTTATGCCAGCAAGAGACCGATTCTCAAGTACCGTAAAACGGGGTTACTTGGGACAAAATGGGCAATTTTGGTTTGTTAGGTTGGTATAACCTCACATTTCATATTTCACGGCTGATTTATGCAATATTATGCTGGACCTATTCAAAACGTTATTCTGAGATTGTAGAACCAGATAAAAGCTAATTTAAAGTTCCAAAAAATAAAATGGGTCGCAAGTATAAAAGAAAGCTTGGAAGTCGAACTTATGCTGACTACACTCCGGATACTTTGGAAACAGCTCTAAAAGAACTCAAGAAAGGATCACTAAGTATAAGAAAAGTTTCCGAAAAATATGGAATTTCAAAATCAACGGTTCAGAGGAAAATGAAGGGATTGGATAGTGGTAAGTAGGGGAAACCTACAGCGCGAAGTTCGGATGAGGGAAAAAATCTTGTTCACGGACTGGTGAAAGCTGCCGAATGGGGTTTCCCATTTTCATACCTAGACAGTCGTTACCTTGTGAAAGGTTATCTTGACAGGCGAGGTATAATACAAAAATCGTTCAAGAATAACCTTCCTGGGGTTGACGTGCGCATCATTTGTAGAGCGAAATAAAGAACTGTCTGTTCGTTTGTGCGACAATATAAAAAGAAGCAGAACTGAAATAGACCGGTCCGTTCTGAACACTTACTTTGAAAATTTAAAAGTTAGTCTTGCAGATGTAACTCCTGATAGGGTTGCTAACTTTGACGAGACTAACATGACTGATGACCCCGGGCGATCAAAAGTTATAACATGTCGAAGAAGCAAACGTGCTGAAAGAGTGATTCTGCAAAATTCAGCACATCTGTAATGTTTGCAGGCTCAGCTTCCGGAACAATTTTAGCTTCCTATGTCGTTTATAAATAGGTGCATTTATGTTATTCCTGGATGGAAAGTGGTCCGAAGGGATGCAGATTCAACCGTTCTAAGAGTGGCTGGTTCAATGGCAGGTTATTTGAGGATTGGTTTTACATTAGCGTTGCCCTATTTTCGCAAAACAGATCCTTACAATGAGAATGTCTCAAAAGTTTTGCAGGGTGACAATTTGGCAAGCCACCTTTCGTTGAAGATGACAGCCTGTGAGGAAAATAATATAAGATTTGTATTCTTTCCACCAAACAGCACCCATTTCTTACTCCAACTGTTGGAGTGGAAGAATTCTAACAGAGGAACCATACCAAAGGATAAATTCCCTAGGCTTTTGAAAAAAACAGATGGGATGACTGAATCGAAAATTACCGACAACCTCAAAGCGGGATCAAAGCTTGCGACATATTCCCTTTTTGTTCAAATCAAGCCTCAAAAGGCTCCCTGACAGTCAATGAATCAATGTCCTGTGGGGGTGTTCCATCTGATGGTACCGAAAATATGTGATGGCCGGAAAGCTTTGTAGAAATTATAAAAACTGCACGCTTTGGATAAGGCACCAGGCAGAGAGTGTCGCATAAGAAGGTATCTGCCGCTCGTGGAGAGAGTGTTTGTGTTGAGCATTTAACAGAGCATGACAATCCGGATGATCCAGGCTCAGTTACATAGTGAATCTCAGACTTCAAGCGATGAAGACAACAGGACTACCAGAAATTCTTTCCCAGGGTTTGGATAATATTAAAGAGGGTGACTTTCTTCTTGTGAAGCTTGCTTATGGAGAATTGAGGAAGAAATCAGTTGAAAAATATTTTATCTGTAAAGTGATTGGGCAGCAACTTAATGATGATGAGTGGTCTTGTTCTTTCTTGAGGAAGAGTTCTAAACGTGACAATACATTCATTTTTCCAACTGTTGCTGATGAATTATCTGCAAGGAAAAGTGATGTTATACAGGTCTTGGAGGCACCCGTTGTCCGAAGAGGAAGGCACCTTTTTAAGATTGCTCATTTTAATAAGTTCACTATTAATTAAAACAAGCCTATATTCAATCTTATATGAACTGCATAACATTCCAATTCAACTATTAAATCAAATCTAATTTTCATGAAATTGTCATAAATTTTTATTGTTTATTTTAATAAATTTTCTTTTTCTTTTCATTGTATTTTGTCTTTTATCAACATTCATAGTTTCTTTAAAAACACCTCGACTGTCCCAAGTAACTCCATAAATAGTGCTACTTAAACTTTCAATGAGAATAAGCTATTGTCCCAAGTAACACCTTGTGGTGGGGTTACTCGGGAGAAGTACTTATTGTTTTTTTCCTAATAAAAATAATATAAATCACAAATATGGAAACTCAGGGTTAAAGTACACACAAAGACCCATGTTTTGACAATTTTTAATTAATATACCTTTTTCACTCAGCCTTACTCTTGTTTAAAGTTGAAAACTGCCCCAAGTAACCCCGTTTTACGGTACTAGATCATTTGCCGATCAATGGTTAGCTAACGAAAGTCGTCCTGTAACCCTTTGAACGGTTTTCCGCAGTATAGAGCACTGATGAATCTCGATTCTGTTTGGGAATGTATGAGAGTCAGACGAAGACGTGCGGGACGTAGAAATGTTGAATTTTCTGTTGCGAGGCATGTGCACCCAACTGTAGGGATTATGGTATAAGATACTATAACTTATAGGAGTAGGTCTCGTTTGGTATTCATCCGAGGCAATATGAACGCCCAACGATATGTGGGTAAGGTGGTAACCCCATATTCATCGATTTCTTCAGCAGTTGGAAGACCCACTTTTGCAGCAGGATAATGCCCGTCCCCATATTGCAAGACGTTCTTTGGGCCGATTTCCAGAGGATAATGTTAATCTCTTGCCATTTCCACCCAGATCTCCCGAGCTTTCGCCCATCGAGCATGTTTGGGACATATTGGGGAGAAGATTGAGAATCTTGCAGCATCGTCCGCAAACGCTGCAAGCTTTACATCACGAATTACAGATTGCTTGGGGACACAATACCTCAAGAGGACTTCGATCTTCTGCTAGAATCGACGCCACGACGAGGCCAGGAGTGTGTAACCAACAGGGATGGGATCAACCCATTATTAATAAAAATTATGTTTCTATTTTGTTCTTTTTCTTTGAAATTTTAATCAATTGCTACCTTTTAGTAGTTAAACGTTTCTGACAAGTGTGGTCAACAATTCCTACCCCTTTTTGGTGTTGCAATTTCCATGTCACTGAGCATATTTAGTTTATTAAAATTCTAGCTAATCTTTAACGAAATAAAATATTGTTTCCATAGTCGGCTTTAACCATGTCTCACTAATATAGCAGACTTTTTCATTCCGTTTTCATACTCTTTGACACCAATTAAATTTTTGTTGTGCCTTTGTTCTGTAATAGAGCATATGCAGACCGCAAATGCGTCCGGAAACTATGAGTTTTCCGGCCTAGGTTGGCAAAAGTAATACTAAATTAGAGTTAATATTCGTTGTAATGACAGAACTGATAGAATATTTGACTAACACAAAGTCTACTTACGTTACCATATACGTGTACGCATCCGTTATTATGTCCGTATTAGTTTCTTATAAACCAGAAATTACATCTATAAATTATTGCGAAGTCAACAAATTCGTAAGGTACTACAAAATTCCAGTAATGAATAATTTCGCAATTGTATTCTTTAGGTTTAGGTTATACACTGTGCCCGTAAGGTATGGAACAAATTAATTTTTAGCTAAACAGACCATTTTAAGAAATAATCCTGAAGCACGACGATTTTTGATTTTAATTTACCGTATTTTAAAATAATAATCTAATATACTAGAACAAATAATGACATTTCACAAAAAACTAGACGACTATGTTTTTTTTTAAATTGATAAGAATTAATTTCTTTCATATTCTGTCTACTAGAGCACATGTACCAAACATGTTTGAAAACAGCTCATTTTTATTAATCTAATAATGTAACAAAACATTACAAACTACATTTAAACCAATTGCCGCTAGACAACAAGTATTTTTGATAATATTGTTAATTTAACTAATAAAGAATGTTATGCGTTACTTTATGAGCACACACAAAACTATTGTATTTTTGTACACCCTGTACCAATTGGAATCAACATGTGATACATTTTTGGAATCAGCTCAGCTAGAGCAATCCGAAAATTGAAACAAAATGGGGGTGTTCCATTTAAAAAAAATGGCGGTGACGTCATTACTCGAAAGTAATTCACCCTGTATATTAGATTATTATTTTAAAATACGGTAAATTAAAATCAAAAATCGTCGTGCTTCAGGATTATTTCTTAAAATGGTCTGTTTAGCTAAAAATTAATTTGTTCCATACTTTACGGACACAGTGTATGTGTTACTGTCAGTTGTCAGTATTGCCAACTTAATTTCAACAGGTATGAAAGTTTTAAAAAGTACAATTTTGTTTATTGATTTTAATAACAATTGTACTCATAAATTTGCAGGCCTCGACTTCGTTTCGGACTGCAAAGTTTAGTCGTACTCGCAAACACCCATTTTCTGGCCTTTTAATAGGATTAACTATTTTATTATACCTGCATTATAACAGTCAATTAAAACATTAAATCAAGTTAATAATTCAAGCTTTTTGACCGCTGTGTTTTAATTTTTTTATGGCACAGTGTGTTTTAATTTGTTACAGTTGCCTACTATATCAATGACACATACGGCAAACGTTGTCATAGTTTATTTGATTAAACCTTTGAATAAAATTATTAAAATTTGTAGACATTTTTTTCATTTTACCTTAGTTTTCATAGTATGTCTCCGTTAAAAGCACTCGCGCGTGCTTTAAAGGCGGTTATGCATGTGTATTATACGCTATTTTTTATTATGCTTGCCTTAATGACTGTGATATCAGAGAAAACAAAAAAAACTGTAAATACTCAGAGAAGATCAATCAATCTTTAATCTGAGATTATCGAATGATATCAAATTTCATTCGTTCCCTCTAAAAATTAACAAAAATAGATTACCATATTTCAGCTTTGTTTATTACGTTTCGACCAATTTTAAAATCAGCAATAGGTTTAACGTGTTCTTAACGAATCAAGCTAAAATTTTAAAAAAATTATCAAAATCGAGTTAAGGGTTCAAGAGAAAATTTAAGTCAAGCCTAGTGTATATTTTGCCAGTGTGCGTATATATATATATAGCAGTCCAATACCGCTAATTTTATTTATTGACGCCTCCATTGCGGTGGAAATGGGACTGATCACTTACTGTCACTATAGTTTCATTTTGCTCTTAACCGTGTGCTGCGCAAAATTCATTCGTTGCATTACCTTTATCGTCTGCATAATGGTTATATAGTAAGGGTGAAATTGGCTATATGAAAAATCCGCCTTACTGTACGATAACTGACTTGCAGTTCAGCAGAATCAAAGCGACTTATGCTTCTTAATATCGCTTGTCTGACCCTATCCATGTTGTCTAGGGTCCGCGCAATACCTTGGCAACCGGGCGGTTCATTTTTATTCACTATTGAGCCTGTAGTTATAATATTATTAACCCAATGCAAGATTGTGTTACGCTACACTTTGTTTCAACGTTACCTTATTCTGTGCTGCATTGTTAGTTATTACATAAATCCTTAGTTAATTTAATACCTATGTGTTTCCTTATTTCGTTTTTAAACGAACGGTGTAGCGGAAGCTCACTATTTTCGTCACTGTATTTCTTACTTGCTCGCTCACTTGATTGCTCGACAATACCTCCATGATTTCTGTTTGCGCTCTAACTCTAATGGAATGGAAGTTTTCGCAATATATTCCTTATTACAAAGTAAAACTTAGGAATGCTAACAAATCAGATCTCCTATAAATTTCAGAGAAATTGGCAAAAAGGTCTCTAAGTAAGTTAGTCAATAACGTAGAGACAATAGAAGATATGAAGAAACTTAATTAGGAATAGTTATAGATTAGAACAAAAAATAATTTTTTATTAAACAATCTTTTAACGCTCCGGTTATGCGCGAAATCCACAAAAAGAAGAGAAAACGAAAAAACAAACTCTCTTATCTGCGGAGATATTTATATACTAACTGCCACCAAGAACTAAATTATGTGCGCATAAAAGTTTTTCAGCATTTGGGTTGAATGTTGTCTAAAATCTATACTTATATACAAATCTTGTTAGAGGCACGACATATTCTGTGGTCTGTGAGATTTGTTAGTATTTGAGCGGTATGTTTTGTTGGGAATGACTATCTTCAAATCTATCATGGTTTGGCTATCTTCTACCAACAACTAAATAAGCAGATGTTTGTAAAATAGGATTTTTAGATTTAAGCAGTATTTTAGCTCCCTATAACTCTTTCTGCTACATAAGGTCCAAATTTCCACCCCTAGAATATATTTCTCACCTCTGGATCAGTGTTCCCCAATACACTCTCGATATTCTTTACCGTATTCAAAGAAAAGCGATTAGGCTTATAAATAGCCCGTCCTTACCTTCTGACATACAGTCCCTTGTGCATAGAAGAATAATTTCAATCCTTTCTTTATACTATCAGTGTTACAATGGCTATTGTGCAGCGGAATTACATTCTTTGGTACCACCTCTGCTAGGAATACTCAGTTTGCTCATTCACATCATCACTATGCATCACACTTGTACCAAACGTGCGAAATCAACATTCTTCTTAACGACTTCTAAACTTTGGAATGATACTAGTTCCTGCCTTCCCATCACTCATGATATGAAAAAATGTCAGGTAGCCGTTCTTAGGCATCTATTGGCAATTCAATATCCGCCTACCCATCCTCCTAAGTGTGTTTGTATGCCTTAGAACGTTAATCTAAATTAAGCCTGTTCATGACCAACATTATTAAAAAAAAAGGTCTGGTGATACAGCAATGCCGTTGTAGACGAGGAAAATGAATTGCTTCGATGGCCAAGAGCTAAACTATGTAACACATGAGTCAGAATTTGGGCCGAATTGGGCTCAAAACTATACTGATACAAACAAGAAAATCGATTTTTTGACGACCGAAAGTTACATTTTGTGAGGTTATGGACTTCCTCGATAACCAAAAGTCAATTTCTATGTTAATCTGGTTTGGGACATATGTTGACAAAAATCCATGTTTATGCAGCAATTTCGTTAGGTGTCGCGACAATAAAGATTTGCTTGGTGGCTAGGATCTAAGTTTTGTCGTCTATTATACCTGTGGTACGTGTTGCCCAAAACCTTCTTTTTTTAATGGTGCACGATATTCTATGTACAGCTGGACGAGATGTCTAAAGCTAACGCGCGAGATCGATCACAATCTTAAGTACGAAAGTGTAATTAGACCGACAATCGCTTCTGATGGGTAGAAGATGCTACTTGCGAAGTTAAGTGTAGTAATAAATTCACTCATTTTGGCGTTTAGTTTATTAGTAATTGCAGTAGTGTACATTATTTTTTATATTTGTCTAGTTTAGTCAGTCGAACAAGAACTCTGTAAAAAATTCAGGTTTGTGAAGTACGATAGGAATATTTTGCTACAACATTTACAGTGAAAGATTTTTTATGTATTAATAGCAACAGATTTTTCCGCTTTTCGCGGTTTGGCGCCCGCCCGCGATGGAGTCCTCGTGTATCTGGATTTACGCCAATGATAGATACCGTCAATATCTGAGTATGTATCTACATTCCTAGTTCCCTAAATATCTGTATTGCTTTCTCGTATACTTACGTACAAAGAAAAAGCTACGTAATCGGTTTAAATTTTCAAAATTTTTTTTGGTACCGAAAAAATAAAGTTTTCTGTAGGTCTAATTACATGGAGTCCTCACAGAACAAGTGGTATACTTTAAAGTTTTAAGTAATTTTAAGAAACCAAGCTAGTACCAAAAACTTAAAGTAAAAGGTGCTTCAATAATTACTGCACGGAAAACTGCTAATACGGGTGTCAAACGTAATCATCGCGTTTTATTAAGGAACTGTTCTCAAAATGAAACTCACGTAAACATACAGTGAGATGAATTAAATATCAATAACATGAATCTACAAACAAGAATTATTGTAATTTCTACCAGGTAGAGATTACACTGCTGGATTACGAAGATTTCCACGTTAATGAGTGTGAGAGCAAAGTTTGTAACTGATCTACCGAGATTAGAATGACCAAGGATTAGTCATACCCAGGTTACAGAAGTTCTAGGAAATCAAAATATAGCCAAAAATAATCCGCTAACAACCAGTATTGTGAATTCGATATCACAACAATTGCAAATGTCATACACAACAGTATGGAAAATTTTAAGTATTATATTAAAAAATTGTATCCCTATAAACAGAAACTGCTCTTTCAATTAAATGATGCAGATTTTGCCATGAGACATGATTTGTATTTATAAATATTGACTCAGATGCAAACTGAATCCGAATAATTATTCCGTATCCCGGACAGATGAGGCCCATTTCTCTTAAAATGGTAGAGACATTGCTCAAAATTGTTAAATATGGTCAACAGATAATTCACATGAAATCCTTCATGTCAAGAAAATCATCATTTGCTGCAGATTCACGACTAATTTTATCATGGGACCGTAAATGTAAACCTGTAAATATAATGGGATTATTCTATTCCACGAGGAAATTAAAAACATTATTTTTATCCAGGGTGGAGGATTACCGCATATTTATGGACCAGTTAAAGAATTATTAAGATCTGTTTTTCAAGGTAGTGTGCTATGCAAACATTTTGAAAATGTATGACCTCCAAGATCCTGTAATACTAACCCAGTGGATTACTAACTGTGAGATTATATAAAAATGTTGGTGTTAAGGACACGACCATCAACGCTGGAAGAATTGAAATACTCTATTAGGGAGCACTACAGTTCAACTAGAAATGATAAATAATGCTGTGTATCATTTGGAAGAGTGGTTGGTGATGGTACAGCAGCAATGCGAAGACTTGCTTTCGTGATAAAATTTACCTGCTGCATTTTTCTCTTTCTTTATTTTGGCTATTTACGTCCATAGGTAACCAGAACATCAATATGTTCCCATTTAATTTAAATCCACAGTGCTTTTTCATAAGTAATCCAACGTGAAGATTTGATTTCGTGATGATACATGCTGCGTCGACCTTTTCTTGACTGTTACGTACACATGAAGTAAATAAACAGAAATGTACCCATTTAGGTCGTATCTAAATGAAATTAACCACACGATTGCCACATTTGCATCCACGGACAAAACCTGACGAAAACCAAATATTTAAATGTATTTTTACTAAAATTTTGATGTCAAACAGTGGGGTCTTATTCCAACTACATTATGTCCCCAAATGAATCTGAATCCATATATGAATTGGATTTTCCTAGTTCTACAATAACAGGCGATCAAAAATTTTTTCATTTCCCTATCATATTAAATAATCTTTCCGTTTGCGAACAATAATTTTGCCACATTATTGGATAAAATTTTGGATAAAGCCTCAATCTATAATTTCTGAACCCTATCTTTCGATGGGGGCTCAGAAATTATTTGCGTATTCTAATAATTTTTACAAAACCCCGTTCCATTTTGGTAGGGTTATATGAACAATGGTAAATAGGGAATCGTAAAATTTCATACCCATGCTTAGTCAAAATAATCAATCGCATAATTTTTCCCTCAGGACCTAAAAGGTTGAATTTTGTTCCACAATTTACCCTCATTTTTGACTCCCTGGAGATAATCTACCATTCCT
Source organism: Vesta saturnalis (assembly GCA_036346205.1). Taxonomy (NCBI): domain Eukaryota; kingdom Metazoa; phylum Arthropoda; class Insecta; order Coleoptera; family Lampyridae; genus Vesta; species Vesta saturnalis. Next base: position 156,925 of record JARFJB010001918.1, on the reverse strand, counting down.
GCAGCTGATCTTTCTTACTAGAAAATTTGGGTAGATTGTCTAACTTCACCTAATGATACAGTGCGGTAAACACAACCACCATGCATTTTCCGGGTAGTTTAGGCAGCTCAGGAATCAGATTGTTTCATTATCCAATTTTGAAACTCGTCCCCATTTATAGTTTTATGATAATCCCGGTCCTCGTTTCCCTAATCGTGTAAATAGTCGCAGTTTTCCAAAAACCCTCAATTACACCCGGTGTATAAAACACCTTTTGCCTTCACTTTTAATTTTGGATGAATGACTTTTGATGTCAAAATCGTGCATCCAAAGATGAATATCAGAACCATTTTGATAAATCCACGTTTCATCTAGATACACAAATTTTGTCCTTAACTTTGCACCTGCACAAATTTTCTCAAAAACCTAGTTTTGGCTACAAGGACGTGTTTTATTTCACATAACATTTTTTGTCCATTTACATGTTTGTGTTTGTAAAATTTAAAAATTTTAAACAATGTCGATCGACTCCTATCAAAATCGAAATCGGTTTTAACGTAATGATACGATTTGTCAAATGTAAAATATTCATTTTTCGAATTAAATTGCCAAATTAGTCGTTGTAGATCTATCCGTAAGGTGAAATCCCATAACTCATATTTTCGGCGTTTACGACAATACGTCGACTTGAAATTTTGACTTCTTACCATTATGATGTCTTGAATTACTTTTCTCCGTTGAACTATTCTTAAGGCGCTCGTAGTACTCTCCAATTGCAACTTTGTACCATTTGCGAAGACTTTGGTCGTTTTCTCAACAAATTATTATTAATTCAATGTGAGACTTGATCATCATATGCGTTACTTAAGTAGGCAATACAGCACAGATTTTTCCGCTTTTCGCGGTTTGGCGCCCGCCCGCGATGGAGTCCTCGTGTATCTGGATTTACGCCAATGATAGATACCGTCAATATCTGAGTATGTATCTACATTCCTAGTTCCCTAAATATCTGTATTGCTTTCTCGTATACTTACGTACAAAGAAAAAGCTACGTAATCGGTTTAAATTTTCAAAATTTTTTGGTACCGAAAAATAAAGTTTTCTGTAGGTCTAATTACATGGAGTCCTCACAGAACAAGTGGTATACTTTAAAGTTTTAAGTAATTTTAAGAAACCAAGCTAGTACCAAAAACTTAAAGTAAAGGTGCTTCAATAATTACTGCACGGAAAACTGCTAATACGGGTGTCAAACGTAATCATCGCGTTTTATTAAGGAACTGTTCTCAAAATAAAACTCACGTAAACGTACAGTGAGATGAATTAAACATCAATAACATGAATCTACAAACAAGAATTATTGTAATTTCTACCAGGTAGAGATTACACTGCTGGATTACGAAGATTTCCAAGTTAATGAGTGTGAGAGCAAAGTTTGTAACTGATCTACCGAGATTAGAATGACCAAGGATTAGTCATACCCAGGTTACAGAAGTTCTAGGAAATCAAAATATAGCCAACAATAATCAGCTATCAATCAGTATTGTGAATTCGATATCACAACAATTGCAAATGTCATACACAACAGTATGGAAAATTTTAAGTATTATATTAAAAAATTGTATCCCTATAAACAGAAACTGCTCTTTCAATTAAATGATGCAGATTTTGCCATGAGACATGATTTGTCTTTATAAATATTGGCTCAGATGCAAACTGAATCCGAATAATTATCCCGTATCCCGGACAGATGAGGCCCATTTCTCTTAAAATGGTAGAGACATTGCTCAAAATTGTCGAATATGGTCAACAGATAATTCACATGAAATCCTTCATGTCAAGAAAATCATCATTTTAAATGTAAACCTGTAAATATAATGAGATTATTCTATTCCACGAGGAAATTAAAAACATTATTTTTATCCAGGATGGAGGATTACCGCATATTTATGGACCAGTTAAAGAATTATTAAGATCTGTTTTTCAAGGTAGTGTGCTATGCAAACATTTTGAAAATGTATGACCTCCAAGATCCTGTAATACTAACCCAGTGGATTACTAACTGTGAGGTTATATAAAAATATTGGTGTTAAGGACACTACCATCAACGCTGGAAGAATTGAAAAACTTTATTAGGGAGCACTACAGTTGAAATAGAAATGATAAATAATGCTGTGTATTATTTGGAAGAGTGGTTGGTGATGGTACAGCAGCAATGCGAAGACTTGCTTTCGTGATAAAATTTGCCTACTGCATTTTTCTCTTTCTTTATTTTGGCTGTTTACGTCCATAGGTAACCAGAACATCAATATGTTCCCATTTAATTTAAATCCACAGTGCTTTTTCATAAGTAATCCAACGTGAAGATTTGATATCGTGATGATACATGCTGCGTCGACCTTTTCTTGACTGTTACGTACACATGAAGTAAATAAACAGAAATGTACCCATTTAGGTCGTATCTAAATGAAATTAACCACACGATTGCCACATTTGCATCCACGGACAAAACCTGACGAAAACCAAATATTTAAATGTATTTTTACTAAAATTTTGATGTCAAACAGTGGGGTCTTTTTCCAACTACATTATGTCCCCAAATGAATCTGAATCCATATCTGAATTGGATTTTCCTAGTTCTATAATAACAGGCGATCAAAAATTTTTTCATACGCATTTCCCTATCATCTTTCCGTTTGCGAACAATAATTTTGCCACATTGTTGGATAACATTTGGATAAAGCCTCAATCTATAATTTCTGAACCCTATCTTTCGATGGGGGCTCAGAAATTATTTGCGTATTCTAATAATTTTTACAAAACCCCATTCCATTTTGGTAGGGTTATGTGAACAATGGTAAATAGGGAATCGTAAAATTTCATACCCATGCTTAGTAAAAATATTATCAATCGCATAATTTTTCCCTCAGGACCTAAAAGGTTGAATTTTGTTCCACAATTTACCCTCATTTTTGACTCCCTGGAGATAACCTACCATTCCTGCAGCTGATCTTTCTTACTAGAAAATTTGGGTAGAATGTCTAACTGCACCTAATGATACGGTGCGGTAAACACAACCACCATGCATTTTCCGGGTAGTTTAGGCAGCTCAGGAATTAGATTGTTTCATTATCCAATTTTGAAATTGGTCCCCATTTATAGTTTTATGATAATCCCGGTCCCCGTTTCCCTAATCGCGTAAATAGTCGCAGTTTTCCAAAAACCCTCAATTACACCCGGTGTATAAAATGATACACCTTTTGCCTTCACTTTTAATTTTGGATGAATGACTTTTGATGTCAAAATCGTGCATCCAAAGATGAATATCAGAACCATTTTGATAAATCCACGTTTCATCTAGATACACAAATTTTGTCCTCAACTTTGCACCTGCAGAAATTTTCTCAAAAACTTAGTTTTCGCTACAAGGACGTGTTTCATTTCACATAACATTTTTTGTCCATTTACATGTTTGTGTTTGTAAAATTTAAAAATTTTAAACAATGTCGTTCGACCCCTATCAAAATCGAAATCAGTTTTAACGTAATGATACAATTTGTCCAATGTAAAATATTCATTTTTCGAATTAAATTGCCAAATTAGTCGTTGTAGATCTATCCGAAAGGTGAAATCCGAAAACTCATATTTTCTGCGTTTACGACATTACGTCGACTTGAAATTTTCACTTCTTACCATTATGATGTCTTGGATTACTTTTCCCCGTTGAACTATTTTTAAGGTGCTTGTAGTACTCTCCAATTGCAACTTTGTACCATTTGCGAAGACTTTGGTCGTTTTCTCAAAAAATTATTATTAATTCAATGTGAGACTTGATCATCATATGCGTTACTTAAGTAGGCAATACAGCACGATTACTTTTAGCAGGACGTCGTCAACTTGACTTCTTGTCATTTTGACAAATAGGACTACCACTACATAAAAAAATGTATCATGGTTTTCTCTAATGCAAAATAATATAAGAACAGAAGATATACACATTTCAGATAATAGGTTATGTTACATTTATCAACATCAACAAAGAACCTAGTTTACAGACCAACATAAAAAAATTTGGTTTTATAAAGTCAAAAATTAAAACACACTCTATTGGCGCACGCAACCAGCTTTGGGTAAGTGCGCCAAGTGACTTATGAAAAGTGTGTTTTACGGTATTGTTTCTATCGAGGAAAATAATTTAAAAATATCAACAAAATTTGCATCAAGACTGACTAAATTCATTGAATAGAATTTTTTAAACGTTTGGGTTGGTAATACCCAAATTTCATATAATCTTTAGAATATATACTTATTCTAAGATATAACCTTAGAATATATTACCAGGAAGGAGTTTTTGTCAATTATATGTGCGTCCGGGATAGATGTTGCATATGGCGGAAAACAAGTTTCCGGTTAATAATACATAATAATGAATTAAATGAATTAAATTATTTAATATTTAGAATACATTTTTAATCTACGGTATAACTAGTCATGCATTTATTAAAAAAAAATTTTACACTTCCTGATACAATAAAGTTAAAAAAATAAATTATGACATTTTTAAAGTTAAATCGTGCAGAACAATGATCGTTACGCCTATGAATTAAAACCATAACCTAAATTGAATCTTGAAGTTTATAAGAAAATATTTCGAATAAAACTATTACTTTGTTAATTAATATCGAAATAAGTAAACTATTATTATACCAGATACTTTAAAACAGTTCAAAATATTCAAAACACTTTTAGAAACACCACTTTCTTCGATCAAACCACCAAGAATGAGTCATACTTGGGTGTTCAATATGGCGACATCCGTCGCAATTTTTAAATACCGTATATAGCTCAGGAAGGATCCTGATATTTTATACTCTAAGCATATAATAATGTCAGTATAGGTTTAATCCACAACTTAAGAAAGATTGCCACTGTAATCAGATCCTAATTGGCTGAAATTCAAAAAAAGACTGTTTTGATTTAATGAATAATTTAATTAAAAATAATAAACCATATTTTAAGTGTTACTGATAGAATTTAACTATCGTTACCATGGAAACATATCAACATGTAGTTTAGCCAATTGGAAACATACCTACTATAGCTCGTCCAAACCATTCAATTCAGAATGAGGCTTATGGGAAAACAGTGCAGGATTGCGAAACTATTATGCCAATAGATTAGTGCATCTATAATACCGTATTACGGTTATAATACTATATCTACGGCACAAGAGACATAATTTCTAACCTCAAAATTAATAAAAATATTTGCAATGTAATACAAATTTAGATAAATGTACTTATGAATATACCGAAAGAGACTACCCTTAATCTACACAAATCGAATCATTGAACTGTATTTTTTAGAAAAGCGAAGTAGGCGTATTTAATGCAGGGGTACTATCGCGCTCGAAAAATACTGGACAGATTGTTACTGTACACTTCCAAAATTCAAATTTTGATGTAGACACATTTTTTATGTGTAAATCGGACATCTCACGATTTTCAAGTAGGAGTTATGCGTTTATCAAATTGGTAAATTTGATAGTTTAAAGACTCTTCTAAACTGTCACTTTGATATTTCATGGTCATAGCCTTCTAACGCAATTGATTATGTGTCGTCAAATCAAATGCACACAGCCAAAATTTTGCTGTAACAGCATTTTTTGAGCACGATAGTACATTAGATGGTAATATGATGGGTTAGATCTCTCTATGAGCAACAACATGGGCAGATGGTAACTTTATCCTTTGCCCACGGAAGGAGTTTGCAGTATATAAACAAAATAACAATTTTATTAAAGTTTGATTATAGCTGCATCATTTATTTCCTTTCATAATATAGGAAGTGTGGCTATTAAATATCGAGACTGACGCTATAAAACATTTTATTTTGATTTAATAGCCACACCTCGTATTTTAGTTATTTTTTATTGTTTTACAGCACAGTTTAATCGCTCGAATCGATTTCTAGATCTTCGGATGGTGATTCTGTAACGTTGATTATAAACTCTGCAATATCATCTTAAAGGTTATCAGCTACCCATATCTTACCTTCAACGATCTTTACATGACTTGTATAAAGTTGCCAATTTTCAATAGTCACTTTTTTGTAACCAAATTTTATTAATTCATCCATGTCGTTAACTTTAAAAGTCTTATTCATTTTAATATGATGTTTGACTTGTACCAACATATTTCTATTGGGTTTAATTCGCAGTGGTAAGGAGGCAAACGAAGAACCTCATGACCCCTTTCTTGTGCCATAACATCAAGTTTTCTCTTGCCACATAGATACCTCACTTGAGCTACAGTAGCCAATAGGTCTGGTTTCAACAGGTTATCTTCAATGGGCATTTCTTTCTTACTAAGCCAATGTACAATGCTGTGATAAGAAGCATTATCATTAACGATCATTGAATTTGGTGGTATATTTGGACTGAGTTTACTGATAAACCACTTCTCGTAAGTTTCTGCATCCATTTCATTGTGCACATCGGCTGTGTTCTTTTTACAGAGGAAAGAAAGTCCGCACTATGAATAAAACCATTATCGCCACCAGCATGAACCAAGGCAAATCGGGGTCCAAAACCTCTTGGTGATTTTAAACTTGTACTGAGCCCTTGAACGAGTGCCTGCCGACCACTTTCAATAGTGGTGTCACACCATGCCTTACTAACTGTGTACCCCACGGTAACCCACGGTTCATCGGTGTATATAATATATTTACCTAAAAAGTGAACATTGTTAATTATGCGAAATAAGACATTATTTTATAAACATCTAATTAGAGATCGAATAAAAAGACTAAGTACCTTCTTTTCGGAACTTTCTGAGGCATCTTAAGTATTTATGCCTCCACCTTATAATGTCATCACGGTCAACAATGATACTCTTGCGTCGTATCTTCTGAAACTAAAAACCCATACCTTTCAAGAGGTTGTATAGTGTACTGCGTTTAAAATTTGGTAGATGATCAACACCATTAATTGAAGAAAGGATACTGTTCATCGTTGGTAGAATGTTTTCAATGAAAAAATTGTGCCTTTTACGTCGAATAATTGGCTGTATTTTCTGGTCATATGCATGAAGACGATTATTGAGATGTGCATCTCTTTGTTTCATGCGTTTTTTCGGACTAGCTACTGCTCCGGTTTGGTTTTCATCATCGATTGCTTAGATACTACGCTCTGTGCAACATAAAGCTTTGCTGGCTTCTGTAACAGCTGCACTAGCGTTCATGGTGTCCAAGGAATAATTAAGTACATTCATAATGAGACATTTCTCCTTATGGCTGAAGTGTTTTCCATCCTGTCGTTTTATGTTTGTAGGACCACATTCAGCTTCCATCTCCATATGATACAAAACTCTACAAAATAACCTCAATCATACCATTATAGAAATTATTCATCATTACCTTGTAAGACGCATGAACGAGATGTAAGCGTTCTGAAAAGAACGATTTTTAATAAATGGAGTTTATATTGTCGTATATAATACAACAAGTGGAAGGAATCTCACCGGTAATTTTTGTCAGTCACGAATACTTGTGATTAAAATCGCCACGGGTGATTTAGCACGAGTGACGATTTTCTAAAGACAACGACTACAAGTGATTCTGACTGACAAAAATTACGAAAAGATTCATACCACGAGTTGGATTCAGCAAGACAATGCAGGGAAATTGAAGGTTTTTTTCAAAAGGCAGTAGTCTATAGTATTTATTATTATTAATACAGTTTATTGTTGAATTTTTTTACCTTTTTTCTCACCTGTATTATCGCTGTAAGAAGTTGCTCCTTAGTATGGAAATATTGCCAATATAATCAGATCCTAATTGGCTCAAATTCAAAAAATAGACTGTTTCGATTGGACGTTGAAATGGCGGCAAATGCAGTTATGGAAGAATTAATAACTACAAAATCTCGACAAAGGTATGAGAAAGAGTACAAGCATTTTGAGAAGTGGTGTAATTTGAGGAAGGTAATTTGTATTTCCTAAAAGGTTTTATTAGCTTATTTTTTCGGTAAGGTGGAAAAAGGGAAACCATCCTCTTCATGGACTCATTATTCTACGCTAAAATGTACTATATCATTAAAGAATAAAGTGGATATTAGTAAATACTCACAATTACTGTTCTTTTTAAAGCGGAAGGGTGAAGGATATCATGCTAAACAATCTAAAATCTTTATAAAAAATTAAATACATAAATTTTTGATTGAAGCTAATTATAACCGCTATTCCATGATGAAGGTAGGTAATGTATTACTAAACCGTACAGTTAGTGGTCCACCTTTAAATTTTTAAAACGTTTTATTCTATTTCCTCCAATCTAACCCACGTATATTTTCTTAGTTAATCTTGCGTTGTTCATTCTCTCAATGTGACCAAACCAACGTAATGTACTACTTTTATATCTATCCATTATCGTCTTTTTCGCGCCACACTCCGCTTTTATGCATTCATTCTTTATCTTGTCCCTTCTCGTTTTACCACATGCACTTCGTGCTTTTTTTTGACATACCCATGTCTCACTTCCATACAGTACTGATGGGACAAACACACCATTATAGATTGCTCGTTTCGCAGCTAGGCTCATGCTTTCGTTTCTCATTATCGTCCACATACTTCCAATCACTTGCCTTCCAGCATTGACCCTTCGTCCAATCTCGCCCTCTATTGTACCATCTGCAGTAAACATTCTACCCAGATATACCAACCCGTCCACTTGCTCCACAATTTCATCTTGCAGGGTAAATAGTCTACTCTCCTTTCCACCTTCTCGATTGAACACCTTAATCTTAGTTTTGTTCGGGTTTTCCTTTGGGTCCATCCTTTCACATACTGTATCTAACTTCCTCAGAGCGGTATGTAGCTCATCCGCTTTTAATGTGTACACCTCATACAATCGCTTTTTAATAATTTAATAATTCTGGACGTTCGCACTACCTTTGCTTTCCTTCTACAGGCCCACTTTTGCCCTAAGCACACTCTAGATATAATCAAAAAGTGGTCCGATCCACACTCCGATCCGCGAAATACTTTTGTGTCTTTTACCAGGTTCCTAAGCCGTACATCATACACTATCAAGCCCATCATACTTTTAGATTCACCTATTTACCACGACACGTATTCGTCTTTTATCAAGGAAACTAGAAACCCAGTTCATGAGCATATCATTTAACCCAAACGAGGTAAGTTTGGCAAGTAAACACTTATGCCAAACTTGGTCAAATGCCTTTGAGATATCTAAAGCGACTACAACTGTTTCACCGGACTGCTCTAGTGTATTATTCCAAACTTGGGTCACATATGAAAGAAGATCGCCTGTTGAACGACTTTACCTAAACCCATAACCCGTAAAAAACCCATAAAATGTATCACTTTTTTCAGATAATATTTTATATAATTATCTGATGGAGGTCTGCTTTGATATTTAAATGACTTGAATTATGAACCTAATTTAATAAGAAACTGTTAATGAATACAAGTGTATTGGTCAGTTTTATTCCATTAAATGATTCAATTTATACAGTAAACATAAATAACAATGAATAATAATTATTTATTTCATACTGTACTGTAATTGTCAGTTTTACGTCATACTCTAGTATACTGTAAAACACGTTTTTACGGTACAGTAACTTTTTACAGTACACTAGGAATTTTACCGTACTCAATCCAAAGGCGACTGCAGAAAAAAATTATTAACACATTTTTAGAAAATAAACTGATACAGTATTAAAATTGAATTGAAAATAAGGATTAAGGTGAAATTCAACTAAAAAATAAGAGATAAGGCCATTTTGGTATGTTTAAATTAATATTAATGGTACAAATTTCCATTAATTTGAATTGAAGGAATTTTCTCACAATCACACACTATTGTGGATCGAGTATCAGTGCCAATTACATCAGTCTTTATACACGTATTGCCTTGGAGCTGGATGTATTGAATTCAGGGCTTGAATTGCATTCAGATACAATTTCTGAAGAAGATGCTTCTTCTCGTCGTCTCGTAATAACTTCAACAAAAACTTTCTCCACCTTGAATCATACGAGCAATTTTATTTTTCCCTTCAAGGGAATCTTCAACATATTTTTCTGCGATAGTGCTGCTTTTCCATCCACCAAATCGCTTAAGAGCAGAAATATCGGCCCCCGAATTGGGACGGAGCGTAGAACCTGTTCTTCTGAGCGAATGTTTAGTGTAGGTTTCAGGGTTTTCTAAACCCAGAAACTGTGCGATACGTTTTGCCACTCCACCAATTGTGTGAATTCCAGCGCTTTGATTGATGAACTGTAGCCCAAAAACAGCTTACCATGTTCAGTATTTTTTTGGACGTAAATTTACATATTTTTGATATAGGTAGCTCCAAAAATTTAATCATGTATGCTTCTTTAATTACTGTAAATTCCCGCGGCCTATTAGTTTTTGTTTAAGGAATAGTAATAACCATTTGAGAAGCAGTGGTTTCTATATCGTTAAAAGACATTTCGTACAGTTCTACTCTGCGACAGCCTCCAGCAACTCCAATCATGGAACCTACCTAAAAATAAAAAACGATTCCTTAATAATTTGCTCCCCAATGCATAAAAATGTTTACTCACTTTTGTGAGAAGATATTCTTTATCAGGAGCACTTCTTAGAAATTCATAAATTTTTTCTCGGCTAAGTGTTTTTGCTTGTTTAGCCAGATCACCAACTGTTTTATGTTTTAAAAATGATTTTAGTCTCGAGAATCTCTAAATCTCAATATTCTCAAACACGAGCAACATCGACTTCACCATGGAATATTGCTCCACAAAGAAGTACCACAATATTTTGTAGACTAAAAATTTTGAAAGTTTCATTACAAATACGCCAGCATAATATCCTCATCAATTTTTTCTACATTATGTTGTCGTCTCCATTCACTAAACACTTCATATTCTTTTTTATAATGCTCTTCCGACTTTACGGGAATAAGCTTGGTCGTAGCTTCTTTACATGTTTGTACAATTTCTTCCGAATGCTGGTGCTTTGCATTCTGGATCACTTTAAACTTTTTAACTGTTTGAAAAATGTAAACAAGTCATCTTAGCAACTACTAAAACTATGCCAACCAGCGGTTTTTTTTTGTTATAATTAGCAAATGTTTGATAGTTTGGACCACATTTTTGGCTTATTTTAAATATTTAAAATTTTATTTTCAGTATGAAATAAAATATGTTACGTCATTCGTCCGGTCAAAAGATATTACGTACTCATTGCGCAATAAAATTAATTACTTATTCAAACGTAATATCTTTTTACCGAACTTATAACGTAAATAACTATTAAACCATTCGCAAAAACCGTCTAACGCGTATTACCCGTGACGCACACTGTAGATATAACTAGTGGTAACACTGATTCACCTGGGGGAAAATCGTGAAAATTGCATAGCAATATTGGTAGCATTTCAAATTCTGTTTTTAAAGTGTTACCGTTAACTTTTAAATATTTAAAATGTTACCTTTATATTTATGCATATTTATTACGTTTTCTGTAATAAATGAATTATAATCCAAGAAAGCTCCGTATTTAGTAACGTTGAACATAAAAAATTAGTTAAATGTGTACATTTTAGGAGTTTAATTCTTTAACCAAACATTAAAAGTTTTAAAAATGGTTAGCTATAATGCCCTTAAAGGTTTTTACGATCTCGAAAGAACTATAGGCTGTGGAGGGTTTGCCAAAGTTAAATTAGCCACACATCTTGCAACAGGCAGTAAAGTTGCTATAAAAATAATGGAAAAAACTTGTCTTGGCAAAGACTTGCATCGTGTAAAGTTAGAATTAAAAGCATTAAAGAATTTATCACATAAAAATATATGTAAGCTTTATCAAGTGATAGAAACAGATACACATTTTTTTATTATAACCGAATATTGTGCTGGCGGAGAGTTATTTGACCACATTGTAGAACGTAATCGGTTATCCGAGCAAGAAAGTAGAGGCTTTTTCAGACAAATTTTGTCAGCTGTTGCTTATTTACATAGCTTAGGTTATGCACATCGAGATTTAAAGCCGGTGAGTATGTGTTAAATGTACTGTTGTGTTACACGATGTGTTGAATTTTTAGGAGAATATTTTGCTAAGTGGTGGTCAAACTATAAAGTTAATTGATTTTGGGTTATGTGCAAAACCTGAAGGTGGTATTGAATCTCCACTTACAACAGCTTGTGGATCACCTGCTTATGCAGCACCTGAATTAGTCATGGGCAAGTCATATTGTGGTAGTGAAGCTGATATATGGTCTATGGGTGTTTTACTCTATGCTTTACTATCAGGAAGTCTCCCGTTTGATGATACGAAAATCGATGCTCTATACAAGAAAATTCTAGTAAATTATATTATGCGTATATATTTGTTTTTATAATGAACACTTATAGAGTGGGAAATATCACGAACCTCCTTTCCTATCTAAAGCAAGTAGGGAGTTTATAAAGTCCATGCTTCAAGTAGACCCTAAGCATCGAATAACTGTAAATAAATTGCTAGATCATCCGTGGATAACAGCAAATGGTATTTATGAAAGGGTATTATATAATTCTGAAAATAATAAAATTAAGAATAAAGAATGTGTTGAGTTAATGGCAAACAATCAACAAGTAACAGTTGAAACCATGTGGTCAGAGTTAAAGTGGTGGAAGTATGATTATAATACAGCAACTTACTTTATATTGTGTAATCGTCATAAGTATGGTAAATCTTTAAGGCTTAATTCAAATGCCAGAATTCCTATAAAGCTGAAATCTGTAAGTTTTGTGTACTATTTAAATTTTGTGTTATTTAGTTGTTTTTAGAAAATTAGGGTTCAGGAGGAAATGGAAAATGTTGTGATATCCCCAATTGGTACACAGTCGTTACGTGTACGTAAACCTCAAAAACGTATTCGAAGTCCGGTATTAGAACCTGATGTTGCTCTAGGTATAAGATTTCTTATGAATATTAAGTACTTACTACTCTGAAGCTAATTTCATTTTCATGATATGTGTTACGAATAATTTTAGACACATTTTAGTAATTGATGTGTTAAGTGTGATGTTTAGGAATAGTACGGTACAATATGTTTTCAGTAATAGTTGATAGAAGGTGCTTTGTTGATTTGTATGAAACATCTAACAATGAATGTATTACGTCGCAGCGGAAATTATCAGAAAAAAAAAACAATTTAGATGTTCTGTACTTTCATTACGACATGTCAGCCTGGTTGATATAAAGTTTTCACTTTGGAATAATAGGAAAAAGAAAGCGATTGTCTTAAAAATATTGTAACCAACTTGAATATTAATGCACATTAAAAACATCTCATGGTCTTCACTAATACACTGGAAGGTTAAATAACCATTAATCCAACATTTATTTGTTTATTTAAAGGTTTTAATATTTTGTGATGAAGTATTTGTTGATGGGTTATTTATTGATGAAATGTTTATTGAGGGTCTAGAATTCTGCAAAGTGTAAATATATTTCCAATTATAAGTACACTTTGGTGTGTGAAGATGGCGCTGCAGTGTAAGAAAATGTGATGGATGTAATTAAAATTTGATGCATCTTAAGACTATATGTGAAAGTTGTTTCATTAATTGTTTTTTGCATGTTTTGAAATTGTCATTATTTAGAAAATGGGCAGAGAAAATGAAAATTAACAGAATTCCTTTATACATTCCCGTATACTATACAAGGTATAGTAAAGGAAGGTACCGTAAAACGGGGCGACTTGATCAGTGTTTTCGGAAATTGATCGCTCTGCAGCTGTTACCAGACAATTTGGGATCAAACAAAAAATACTTCAGATAACTTTGGGCTAGTGACTATCCAATGCAAATTTCAAAAAAAAAATAGGTGCCCCATCTTAGGGGCAAAAAAATATATATATGTAGATTATCAAGTCGCCCCATAGTGGGGCGACTTGATAAATGCCTGTATTTAACTCTGTTTTATCATTTCGAACCTCAATTGAGGCGTCTTGATAGAAAAAAATCAAAAATATAAGTCCCTATAGCAACAGAGCGTCACATTTTTTTAGCATAGGTACCTACCTGCCTACCCCAAAACCCTTTAATGAAACAAATTGAATTTGTATTTTAGAATTTATTTGGAAATATAAAAACGAAACTCGAAAAATAATAAACGTAAAAAACAATATCTGTAGGTACTACCTACATTCTGTGGTGTGTTAGGAACTCAAAATAGAATAATATACTTATACTATATAGATAAAAATATAAAACTTAGCCAATATTCTGATACATGTACCTACCTAGCTGCAAATCGTAAAAAAAATTAAAAATTCAAATGTTTAAATTTGATCTGTCCCCTCCTTAATGTTTCAAATTCCGTAAGTTTCTGCTTAATTTCTATCTTTTTCACAATACCAACGTCCTCTACCTCAGGATAAATATAAGCGTTTGACATTTTAGAGCTTTGTCTTAAAAATGTGCAAAGATAGGTTTCACTCTCTTCACAACTTGTTATTTTTGCCACGTAGTTTTTAAAAGTGTTTGACTCGGTTTTTAAACCAACAAAAATATAATCACCTGATTTCAAATCATTTAAATCACTTTGTGGAATGTCATTTTCATTTTCGTTATGTTGGTCCATGTCACTTTCGTTTTCTAAATCCGAGAATGATTCAGGGTCCGCATCACTATCAACAGTTAATAGTTTCTCACTTATAGCACTTTCAGAGGAGGCAGACGATAAAGACCTTGTTTTTCGATTCTACAAAGGTTTTCTTCCAGAAGATGTCTGTGGCATTTCAACGTCGTGTCGAGATATGCTTCTGCCCGCTGGTACAGTCAGTTTCTTTTTTCTTCCAACAGGTACTGCAGTTTTGAATCTTGAACTTTCGAAGATCTCTTTTAATGATTGCGCCATATCACCTGGTAATGCAGGTTCGTCTGTTTTCGGTAACTTATCCAGAACCTTCTTCCTATTTAGCGGACATATGCCGGTTGCTTCAAAGCCAGATTTTATGTTCTTCTCACCACTAGCGTCAACGTGATTTAATGCTTGATTCAGCAATCGGGGAAAGACATCTTTCCTCACCAGTCCCCTGTTATTTTTTTTCCATTGCTAAGTATCTGTCTCCAGGCAGTCTTAATTGGCCGGAAGACACTAATATCTAAAGGTTGCGTTAAATGGGTGCTGTTGGGTGGCAGCAGTATAAAACGAATTTCGTTTTCTTCACATTTTTGAAGAACATTTATGGAAATATGACTTGCCAGGTTGTCACCGATGAGTACTTTAGGGCCAGGTGTTAAAGTTCGAAAATATGGCAGTATTATATTGATAAACCAATCCTCAAAAATATTTCCATCGAACCAGCCCGAATGGGAACGATTGAATCTAGCCCCAGGTGGCCCATTTTCCGTCCACGTGGACCAGAGATGGTCGGCTTTATAAACTATATAGACGGGCAGTAAGGATCCGGAGGCTGCACAGGCGAACATAACTGAGGTTGCGGCTTTTGAGGAATCCATTATTTTCTCTGCTCTTTTAGACGTTTTACGGACGATTACTTTTACGCGACCTAGATCGTCAGTGAAGTTAGTTTCGTCATAATTTACAACTGCAGACGGTGGAACATCTTTTAGACTTTCTGCCAAGTTATCAAAATATTTATTGACTGTTTCATGGCATACCTTCGCTCTGCTTTCTTTTATTGATTGGGATAACCTTTTTGACACCTTTTCCTTATGCCGCAATAAAATTTTTTGTAACCAAGTTTCCCCTGGCCTGTTATTTACAAATTGGGTTGCAGTTTTCCCATGTCTTCCTAAATAATTTTGAACTATATCTTTGATATCGTTTGAGTCGCACGGATAACCCCAATCAGCAGCAACACCAATAGCATTAGCAAGCATATCCTTTTCATCCTTTGACATCGCAAGCTGACAGCCACGTTTTTTTGGGTATTTTCCCTTAATTTTTCTGTATAAAGTGGCAATAGGTATATTATATTCTTTACTTAGCTGTGTAACTGCAACACCCTCGTCTCTATGACGCGACACAGCAATCTTTACTGTTTCTTCATCATAATCACCGTATTTCCTGCTGCCTGGTTTTCTTTTATATGTTCTGACCATATTTATCCTTATTATCAAGTCACCCCTGAAAAAGACTAAAAATATAAAATGATACGCCACTGGTAAATGTTTCTGTATAATCCAACTTTGAGGTTCGGATATTGTTTTTGACTAATTTAGTACCCATGAAAAAAATACGGAAATATCTTTGCATTCAATAGTGTCTCTACACAATAGAAAGTATAACAGTTAATAAATACCTGGTTTTTTACCCGTTTTTATAGAAAAATACTGCGGGAACAACAAGTCTTCCACTGTACTCTACTAACCTTACTTTGAAAGAGTGCCTACTAACGCATCGAATGAGTACATATGTGCCGGTCGCATCCATGTGTAGCACAGTGGTGTGCGCATTTTAGGCAAGAGGGGGTAGAATGTATCAAGTCGCCTCGGTGTTATCAAGCCACCCCGTTTTACGGTAATTTTCATGAAAAAATTTTGACCTCGAGATTTTGACGGATCTTCACGTTTTGAGGGTCCTTGAATTAATTTTGACCATTTTTGGCATGCTCTCTGTCTGTGTCTCTATATGTAAACATGATAGTGGTCAGACCGTTTGAGCTGGAGTGATGAAATTTGGCATATACTTTGTAGGTAAGAAAGTATCATTGTTAGAAAACTTTTTTCAAACAATCTAGTTGGCGTGTCTAGTTTTTGACAAGTATTGTCAAAAATAACAAACATTTAGCACTATTGAGTCTAAACAATATTGACAATAGCAAAGTGTAATTATTAACAATTGGTGAGTTTTGGTGGTACCCTGTAAATTTTTGTATTCCAAACAGACAAAATGGTACAACCTCGTGGTTTAGTGGAAAAATGTGAAGCCGTTCTAATATTTAGTGAAGCTGGCCGTAACTTTCATGAAGCGGTAAGAATATTTAATGAACGTTTTCCGGATCGTCCAATTGATCGACATTACTATAGACTACTCATCAACAAATTGTTTGAAACTGGTTCTGTCGAAAACAAAAAACGGGTTGGTAGAAATAAGATTTCTGAGGAAAAACAAGTAGATATTGTATCCCAATTTGTAGTAAATCCATCCAGTTCAAGCAGAAATGTTGCTCGCGAATGTGAAGTAAGTCACTCGACCGTTTTAAGCACTTTAAAGAAGCAAAAATTTCACCCATATAAAATAAAAATGGTGGATGAATTGACAGAGGATGATCTAGATCGACGAATGCAATATTGCGAAATTATGGATAATAATATTACACAAGATCCAAATTACTTACAAGATATTTGTTTTTCCGATGAAGCTACATTCTATTTAAACGGTCATGTACATCGACAAAACATAAGATATTGGTCAGACGAAAATCCACGATTGTTTCGAGAGTGCCACACACAATACTCAACTAAATTAAATGTTTGGGCAGGTATACTAGGGAATCACATTATAGGCCCTTTTTTTATCGAAGGGAACTTAACGGGGGATAGATACCTTAACCTATTGGAAACACAAATAATCCCTGCAATTAATGATGTGGTTAGAACCAACCCAGGTGAATTCACTCAAGATATTGTTTTTCAACAAGATGGAGCTACGCCACATTACGCTACTCGAGTTCGAAATTTTTTAAACAATTTATATCCGAGGAGATGTATTGGGCGTCGTGGGTTCATTGAGTGGCCACCTAGGTCACCAGATATGACTCCTATGGATTTTTTCCTATGACGTTACCTTAAATCCAAAGTGTATGCGAGCCAGTTAATGACACTTGATGAACTTCGTCAAAAAATATTCGAAGAATGCAACAGAATTGATATGCAGACCCTACAAAGGGTTAGGGAGGAAACCAAACAAAGAATCTACTTCTGCCAGGAAGTAAATGGAGAACAATTTGAACACCTCCTGCAGTAATTAAGTTGTTAATTAGAATAATTTGTCCAGTTCATTTATTTTTGAAGATTTAATTTAATATTATTTGTTTATTTTTATTTGTATTTTTATTTAAAAAAATTAAAAATGATAATTTTGAATTCTACTTTTAAAATCTTTTCCGAGGATGTATGACACGACCACCCTTGCTATTTAAAGAAATGGAGGGGGTAGCTGGAGGGGGTGAAAGGGCTGACAATTCTTTTTTGTTAAAAAACACCTCGTTTGAAATAAAAATTGATGTGTCCGAGCGTTTTTCAATTTTGTCTTCAGTAACGGAGATTAAAGGGGAGGGTAAGACTTATCATCTGCACTATATATATATATATATATATATATATATATATATATATATATCACAAAAGAAAACTGCAGATTCTAGAGCTGATTTTGTCCATTTAACGTAAATTACCTTAATACTAAAATACTTCCTAAGAGAGCTGGAGCTCTTGGAGGACGGCGCCCTAACATCAGTTTAATTCAAATATCTTCAAAATGGTTTCCCTTGGGCGGGGCATTGGACATTGTTATTCATAAGTTTTCTGTTTTTCAAAATTTCGCAATTTTAACATAAAATTGAAAAAACTTAGATTTTTTCATAAAAGAATGATACTCTTGTCTGAAGTCGCTATCGAAATAAATCGATTTGAATTTTTCATGTGTTGATCATACTTTTATAAAATTAACTAACGAATTCATTTACAATTGTGAAAGATGGCTATGGAAAATGAACAAAATAACAATTGCGTGAACGTCAAAATAACTAGTATTACAGATACTAGTTGGGGTTTACGTGTCAAATAAGTTTTAAGTTATTTTGTTTATTTTCCATAGCCGTCTTTCATAATTGTAAATGAATTCGTTAGTTAATTTTATAAAAGTATGATTAACACATAAAAAGTTCAAATCGATTTGTTTAGAAAACGGTGCGTCCTAGCGACTTCAGACAAACGAATCGAAACAATCGAAATTTTCTAAATTGTATGTTAAAATTGCGAAATTTTGAAAAACAAAAAACTTATGAATAATAATGCCCCGACCAAACGAGCCGCTTATGAGTACAAATAAACAATCATATTCACGCCATGTGTTTTAAGATATTTGAATTAAACCGATGTTAGGCTCTATATATATATATATATATATATATATATATATATATATATGTAAATGTGTGTGACAAGATGCACTAATGCGCTGGTGATTTTAATGGTGACGTAAAAGGGCATTTATCAACGCTTTTAAGAATTTCAAAGTGCACTACTTAACTTGAAATGACTTCTAAATTAGTTATAATTTACTAGAAATATAATTATTACGTTTGTTTTACTAATAATTAGAATTATTGCTAAGGTTACACTCCCGTGAAAATGAATTTTCAGAATAGTTATCAAAAATCTGGCAACGGCATTATTAAGTATCAATATAATTTAGTATATCACAACAATTTCAATGGTCACCGGTATCACAAACACGACAAAATCTCAACATTTTTGAATGTGCATTGCTACGCCAGCGCAGTAAGGAAGCCATTCTCCTCATAATGTAGGGTTTACAATATATAATATATATATATATATATATATATATATATATATATATATATATATACATATATCGTGGGCTTACTGCAAAAACCCGGTAAGTCCAAATTATTGAAACCAAAGAAAAACGAATTTTAAACTTTAATGATTTGCGAAAAATCTTGGTTTTGCCAGACAGCTAATGAACAAGGTATTTTACTAACACATTTTTACCATCATGAATTGTAGTTTTAGTTTTAAATGCTGTTAATTGCCATTTTTTGTAGTGTGCGCAGGACTTAACGGGTTTTGGCAGTTCAACATTTAGTGAAATGTTACTAAGTGTAAAATTACAATGCCCTTAACATAGGTAATAAAACAATATTTTCATAAATTATGAACAAATAATATTTATTTTAGTTGAAAAAAGAAACAGGTCAGATTTGCCAGGGACAATACGTGATAAAAACGAAATTAAAACTAAAGCCGAGTTCATCACATTGTTTTAAGACGCTATACATCACTCAGTTTCCTCATTACTACTATCATCTTGTTCACTATCACTGACATTTACTCCAGGATATAAGTTTTCCAGGTTAAGTTCACGCAGGTTAAGTGGGCGGCCTTTGCCAAAAACATGTATTTCCTTAAATCCAGAAGAATGATCATACATGTATTCTATAACTCCAGGCTTACATTCTTGGAATCGAAAACATTTTACTTTTATCCAGTTTACAACCTCACCCTGGCGATTCTTATTTCGATTCCTTATTAGACATTTCGAAAGGACTGTAAAATTTTTGAAATCCTTGTAAAATAGCTCACATACATTATACGGAGACTTATGCTTATTTTTAATTCTCTTAGACCTAGCTATCCTGAATAGTGTAAACTGCTACATGCTTCTTTGCTGTCTCGATAGCGCTGTGCATGCTATCGACCTCCATGAAGCTGTGGCTGCTCTCCAAAAATTTATGTTCAATAAACTAAATCAGTATTTTGAACCAAGTATAAAAATAGGGCAGCAATGTTCTGATTGCGGTTTTGGCCACCGCACGTATCTGAATACAAACAAAGTTTTGCAATTTCAGGTTTGAGTTGCTGTAAGTATTTCATTAAGCAAGTGCCTATTTCAGAACTGCCTCTCTTGCCATTGAGTTCTGTCCATCCAAAGCAAAAAGCATCATTTGGCTCAGCTAGCTCGTATATTGTTAAATTATACATACAAACCTTCAGGCTGTAATACATTGAACTCACATCGCTGGATGGGATCTGCAAAACAGATTGTAAATCAGATGTACAGCACATAAACGATTTATTAGCTGTTGGACATTTTTCTTTATCAGTTCTCTTAGCTTGATTGCATTCTTCTTTTCTTCTAATATGTGCTGTATATTCGTCTTGGAGAGACGCTTTTTTCTTCAGCGTTCTTTGTTGTTTGAACTCGAGTGTAACGTTGGCATTGATCCTTTTTTGGTTTATAAAAGGATAAGTTATACTGAGTACAGAAAATTCTTGTATAAGTAATTTCACTCACAGGTTTGCAATCATTATTCAAGTACTCCTCTTTATGGAGGTTGAACATCTTAATTATACTCAATTGGGGATCTAGATAGAGACGCTTCGTGGACTTTCTAGAGTAATGAGATTCCATAGTTGGAAAGCTCTCAATATGTCTCTTGACTTATTCCACACTCTCAGGATCAGTTTTATTATGCGGAATATTCTTTCCCCTTCCGTCAGTGCGAATAAAAAGTCCACCTTCTCCTTTGCCTTTACACGCAGTCTCAATCACATCACCTGAAATGCACAGGTGAAAAAAGTTTTGCATACTCTAAACTTGCTAGATTGTGAACTTAAATTATAAGTCTTTACGGAATCTGTTCTCATTAATTGTTCTAGTTCTCCTTCTAGCTGGTAATGTACTTTCTGTATTCGCAAGAATGTAATCTTTTTGTCCTTTGTAGTCACACTGCCAAAAATTTTTACAAATCGATGCTCTTGTTTCTTCAGAGATGTTTATGCTGCACTTATATCTACAATTCTCACAGTTTACTGGCTTCGGATGCTTGGATTCCATTTTTTGTTTCTTCGTCAAATTTTTTTTCCACTTGGTTGGTTCACTTTTCTTCCATCTATTTCCGCTTTGCGCTTGTTCTGGTTCTAATACAATCCCAAACATTTGTACTTCAGGTTCGTCGTTAGACTCGTCAGACTCGTTATCATTTCGTAAGTTGACTTTATCAGCAGATTCAGGCTCATAATTTGGATCTTGAATAGAGCAGTCTGACCCAAACTCGTCTTCAACAATATCTAATATTTCATTAGCAAGAACTGGATTATCGTCTACTATAACATTTTCGTTAGGTTTTTCCAAACAGATTGGAACATTATCTAAATATAAATAGGTACAATCATCAGTTGTCAACCTGCGTTTCGTTCACAGGAGAAGCACTGTTTTTTTGGAAAATAGAGAACATATTGCTATCAGCTTCAGACACGGTACCATGCGCGAAATGGTTTGTATTTACTTCTATTACTGCCATTGGATTTGCTAGTGAAAATGTCTGGGTAGCAATTATTCTGTCAACTGAAATAAAATACTTACGTTATTTTGATTATGAACACAAAAACACATGAAAAATTAGAATTATTTTTAGTGTTAAGCATGAAGGAAATTAAAATGTATTTTACTACAACTCTTCAACACAAAACAATGTATCTACTAAGATAGGTTAGGTAGGCTAGACATTTAGGCAATTTTTTCGTAATAAGAGTTTCAAGTAGCAATTCAACTTAGGTGAAGTCTATTCACATTTTAAATTAAAGTCAACTTCTTGACGAAAAACTTGCCATTAAAATGTACGTGGATACACACAAACAGTAAATTGAAATCTAAACTTAAGCTTGCTGAAGTCAAATCGTAAATAATAACACAACACAAAGGTTTACAACTTACCTGTATCATCATTATTTCCTGGGCGCTTTTGTAAAGCTAAGGATAAAATTAAAGCACTTCTCGATGACATTATTAGGCTATTTAATTAAAACAAAACCTTTATTATTACTCACAGCACAAGGAGATAAACTGTTAACAAAGTAAATTTTCTGAGGTTATGTTCCACAAAACTACAAGCAAAACCCGATAGGTGCGCTTATCGGGTTTTCGCTGATAAATATTCAAATTATTTGGCACTGTTATTATTGAGAGAACAATTTAAGTATACTTAATGGATTTTCGTTGCAGAAATTTGTTTAACTTATCGTAAGTGTTTAAACACAAAAAATAATTTAAGTGCTCTTATCGGATTTTTCTTGTATAAATGGTAATCATTGGGACTTAACTGATACTGGGAGCTAATAGTGTAGTGTTATTGGATTGAAAATAGACTTAACTGGTTTTTGCAGTAGACGCTCCGTTCTTTTGTGCATTTATCGGTATTTATAACTCAAAACAGAGTAAAAGTGTACTTAACGGGTTTTTGCAGTAACAATATATATATATATATATATATATATATATATATATATATATATATATATATATATATATATATATATATATATATATATATATATATATATATATATATATATATATATATATATATATATATATATATATATATATATACAGGGTGGTCCACTTAAGCGGGATTGTTCCATAACTCCCTTACTATTACAAATACGAAAAAATGTCTTATACAAAAGTTGTCCACAGTCATAAACTACACGTTTTAAAATTATTTTCAGAAATGGCGGACTTCCGGCTATACCGGAAACTCATGCCAACTTCGTTGTTTTAAATAGAACAACCTATATATGCGGTACCCTTTTCGGAAGTAAAAAACGAAAGCCACATCTCTCTACCGGTATCCGTCTTCGAGATATTGAAAGTTTTCGGAGGCACTGCAAACGTCATTTGTTCTACAAAATGTCAAATAACTCAGAAGCAATGCGACGTAGACCCATAGTATGGTTATTAAAGTGACCTTTAAATTCAACGAGGAATTCAAAAACGTAATAATATACAGGGTTTTCCACGGTAGGCGTTCGTTAGAAGTTTATGTGGTTAGAAAAAAATTAGAAATTTTTGGACTTTAGGGTTATTTAAGATTCTCTTTCATTCTAAAACATTTTCAAGGTCATGTTACTTCCGGTTATACCGGAAGTCGCCACTAACTTCCGTATTTTAATTGGAACACCTTGTATATTATTTTATTTTTGGATTCTTGACAAAATTTTAGGATAAGTCTTATAAGGGTTTCCTATACCTTTTTTCAACTGTTTCTTAGATATCTTGATTTTTTCAAAAATTTTGAAAGATGTAACCCTATTTTCAATACTGCTTGTCTTACTTATTTTTGACTGATGGAAAGTGCTTCTGGAGTAGACAGAAGCATAAGAACTATACTTTTGAAATACTCATTGACAATTGATTTATTGCATACATGGTGTTCAAAATTTGATGAACTATTAAACAATTTTCAAAGTTGAAAAACTTTGTTAATTCAAATGTGACACCCTGTATATTATTGGATGAATAGATGCAGCATTTAGTTATGCATCGTTTGGCTATAACATTACCTATACCTATTATCGACAATTTTCTTGTTAATTAATATTTTCTACTTTAATGTGATTTTTGGCACAAACTGAAATGTTTTTCAAAAATAAAATGAACTTAATTCAAACTACACAAATTCTATTTTATTAAAACAATGAAATAAAACAAGAAGATAACAAAATTGAGAGCATAATAACAAATGAAAAACATAAAACAATTATTTGAACATAACTAGAAGAAAAGTGATAAAAAAGATAAAATGGATCATTATAAATGTTCCACATGACCGCCAATTTGATTTAAGTATTTTATAACTCGTTAATACTTTTTATAAAAGCCGATAAAATTCCAAAACTGCAATCTAGTGAGCCTTGATTTTGACACGCATTAAAACATTGTTGTTGATTTAATGTCAAATCAGTACAATTTAAGTGATTTTGTAATTTTTTAAGTATTTTTTTAAGTACTGTTTATAATGGAATGTATTCAAGAATATTCTAACAATGATTTATTAAATTTGTTTTACACGCATGGTGAATGTGGACGAATTGTTAGGCGAACATGCATGTTGTTTAACGAACGGTATCCACACCTACCATTAATGACACCTGGAAAATTTGCAAGAATTGAAGCTCGATTTATTGCAACTGGAAGTATAAGGGCAACTCGAACGCATTTAAAGCCAGTAATAGATAATGAAGTTAACGATGTGAACGTGTTAGCCTATTTTCACGCATCCACGAACTTCAATTACAGCAGCTGCACTGGATTTGGATATTTCACAAACATCAAGGAATTTTCAATCGCCGAAATAATCACTACTGGGCACAAGATAATCCTCATGTAACAAGAGAACGTAATCACCAGTTCCAATTTAGTTTTAACGTTTTTTGTTTAGTTATGGATAATAGAGTGGTATATCAAGTGTACGATGAAAATTAGAATGGAGCGAGATATCTTGAAATTCTCCGTGGATTTGTTATGGATTTTCTAAATACTCTACCTGCATGTGACAGGGCAAACAGTTGGTATCAGCTGGATGGTGCTCCCGCACATTCCACTATAACTGTACACCAACAGTTGACATTGATGTTTGAAGATCGGTGGATTGGCCCACAAGGACCTTGGAACTGGCCACCGAGATCACCCGATTTGACACCCCTGGACTTTTACCTTTGGGGTCGTATAAAAGAATTAGTGTACTCTAGGCCAGTTCAAACTAGAGAGGAATTGCTAAATCGTGTTCACAATGCATTCAATAGTATGTGTCCACACGAAATTCGGCGATCTATTTCGCAAGGAGTATATGGTAGAGTTATAAAATGCTTAAATCAAATTGGCGGCCATGTGGAACATTTGTAATGATTCATTTTATCTTTTTTATCACTTTTCTTCTAGTTATGTTCAAATAATTGTTTTATGTTTTTCATTTGTTATTATGCTCTCAATTTTGTTATCTTCTTGTTTTATTAAAATAGAATTTGTGTAGTTTGAATTTTTGAAAAACATTTCAGTTTCTGTCAAAAATCACATTAAAGTAGAAAATATTAATTAACAAGAAAATTGTCGATAATAGGTATAGGTAATGTTATAGCCAAACGATGCATAACTAAATGCTGCATCTATTCATCCAATAATATACAGGGTGTCACATTTGAATTAACAAAGTTTTTCAACTTTGAAAATTGTTTAATAGTTCATCAAATTTTGAACGCCATGTATGCAATAAATCAATTGTCAATGAGTATTTCAAAAGTATAGTCTTATGTTTCTGTCTACTCCAGAAGCACTTTCCATCAGTCAAAAATAAGTAAGACAAGCAGTGTTGAAAATAGGGTTACATCTTTCAAAATTTTTGAAACAATTAAGATATCTAAGAAACAGTTGAAAAAAGGTATAGGACTTAGCCTAAAATTTTGTCAAGAATCCAAAAATAAAATAATATACAGGGTGTTCCATTGAAAATAAGTAAGTTAGTGGCGACTTCCGGTGTAACCGGAAGTAACGACCTTGAAAATATTTTATAGTGAAAGAGAATCTTAAATAACCCTTAGGTCCAAAAATTCAGATTTCTAAATTTTTTCTAACCACATAAACTTCTAACGAACGCCTACCGTGGAAAACCCTGTATAGGTTGTATATATATATATATATATATATATATATATATATATATATATATATATATATATATATATATATATATATATATATATATATATATATATATATATATATATATATATGTTATTATTTAAGCTTCCACAAGTAATATTATTCAATAAAGACATTATTCGAACAACTTGTGTTTATTAACGGAAAATATATGATATTCAACGTTTCGGGACTTACTATGTCCCTTTGTCAAGAATGATATTTAGTATATGAAATATGAAACAAGCTAACTAATTAATTATAATAATTTTGATGAACGAGTTCTGCTTCGATTTTCAGATCCAAGATATGACGTTGAATTTTGAATTGTATTAGATGCCGGAATGTTAACAGAATCTTGAGTATCAGGATTTAGAGGTGATGTAGATGTAATATTGGCCGAGATGCTGGGAAGATTTTGAGTTATTGGTAATTTTGAATTTTGTTTAATAAGGTTCTTCCAACTATGCGGTATCCTAGAACTATCATCACGTTTGTTAAGGGCATTAAGCCTCTTCTCAATTTCAATGGCTTCTCTAGTAATCCGCTGGTGTAAATTATATAAAGGAGCAAGTAATCGAATATTATTTGTGTTAATTTCGTGTCCAGTATCTAAGTAATGATTAGCCAAAGATTAATTAATTAAAAATTAATGCCCTAAATTCATATATTACATCTACATCACCTCTAAATCCTGATACTCAAGATTCGGTTAACATTCCGGCATCTAATACAATTCCAAATTCAACGTCATATCTTGGATCTGAAAATCGAAGCAGAACTCGTTCATCAAAATTATTATAATTAATTAGTTAGCTTGTTTCATATTTCATATACTAAATATCATTCTTGACAAAGGGGACTTAGTAAGTCCCCGAAACGTATATATTTTCACGTTAATAAACACAAGTTGTTCGAATAATGTCTTTATTATTATATATATATATATATATATATATATATATATATATATATATATATATATATATATATATATATATATATATATATATATATATATATATATATATATATATATATATATATATATATATATATAGCGAATCGGATGGTGAAGTGGATGCTACGATTTCAGATGAAGCTGGTATGGATAATCACGTAACTTCAAAAGATGGCAATATAGTATACAATGAAAAGACACGTCAATCAGAAAGGTTATCAGCAGCAAGTATTATTTGGTTGATTTCTGGGCCAACAAGGTATGCTACGTTGCGAATAATTGATATAAAATCTGCGTACTTCTTATATTTCATACCCAAAATTGTAAACAGTAGTTGAGCAACTGGTATCTTTTAGAGGCCGTTGTCCTTTTAGACAGTATATCGCAATAAACCTGCTCAATACGGAGTCAAGATTTGGACTTTATGCGATTCTATAACTGCTTACGCATATAACATGCAAGTTTATCTTGGGAAAAAAGAAGGTGAACCTCCAAAGAGAGGGCAAGGTAAAAGAGTCGTGCTAGATCTTACTTATGGTCTAAAAGGTCACAACGTAACGTGTGATAATTTTTTTACCTCATACGATCTGGGGCAAACGCTATTGAAAAGAAATATAACCATGCTTGGCACTATTCGCAAAAATAGGCTTGAATTGCCCGTCGCATTGGTCTGCAACAGGAAAGAAGTTCTTTCTTCAAAATTTTACTTTACCAAGGACACGTCGATAGTTTCCTATATGCCGAAACGGAAAAAAAATGTTACGCTCATGAGCACCATGCGCCACGATAACGGAGTGTGTAACCAAGATCATAAAAATCCGTTTATGATTTTAGATTACAACAAAACTAAAGGTACTGTAGACACGTTAGACAAGTTAATAATAACATACACATGCAGATGGCAAACTAAAAGATGGCCAATGACTATCTTTCACAATATCATGGACGTTTCAGCTTACAACGCTTATGTTCTGTGGTGCGAAGTAACTTCAACCTGGAATTCTGGAAAACTTACAGAACGGCGACTATTTCTTGAAGAACTGGGTAATTCCTTGATCACTCCATTATTGCAAGAAAGAAAACGTCTCCTTCGAAGCTGAAATAGTTATAGAGTCACGTTCTTCAACCAGTAATGCCGAAGTAAGGGAACCACAACCAAGCGTAAAAGATGTAATTTTTGTCTCTTCAAATGATAATAAAACTAATATGGTATGTTGTAATTACTCAAAATACCTACGTAAAGCTCTTGTATATTACTGCTGTCAAGACTGTAACATAAATGTATATACTTAACTATTACGTTTTTCAGATGTTATTTACATAGCATTAGAATAATATGTAATAAAAATAAATTTACGTAATGAAATGTAATAAATAATAAATACTATATCTTATTGCTTATTATTATTTACTGTTATATCAATTTAACGACAATAAAACGACAAATATAGGGTCCCGGGTCATAATGACCCGAACACAATAAGTGAAACCAAAATTTTAACACAATATGAGGTAAAATTTAATTTTACATAACTATTCTTTATAAAGTTTCTTAATGTAACGCAAGGTAAGTTTAAAAATTAATGAAATATGAATGAAAATGGTTAGACTGTATTATTGATATCTTATAGAATCAGGCCGCTTTGGAATTTGTTTCAATTTAATATGTATTTATGTCTTAGATCTCTTATCTGACATGAAGTTTTAAACGTCATTCTGACATAAATTATTGTTTTGTTTTTTTTATATCTCGATATTTTCACTTAGTCTACATAATTAACGAGTATCTCTGTATGTATATAGTATGTTATGGTCTTTGTTTTATGCGCAACTCAGCACGCTTTGACGCTTAACTCATTTCCGTTTCTTATGCCGTGCAGTTCAGATGTTATCTTTTTTAACTTTTGCTTCCCTTTTATAAGGTATGTAAAGGCGTCTAATTACGTTTTCTATATAATACATTTAATAGGTAACAAAAGTGGGAACAAAATTAGGGAACAAAGATAGGGTAATAATCCCTTGGTTATGGCAAGGTCCTGGAAATGGTATTAATATCGTATCGTTGCAAAGACGTACTTCATGACGTCACGGAAATGCATAAAAATGGCGCATGATAATACATTGTCATCTTTACGAGTACAAATGGAGATCCTTTTGTTTTGCTTAAATCACACATGCTGTGATATATATCCTGCGTTCGTCGTCATTATCAGCCGCTTTAGTCGTTCGAATCTACGGGTTTAGTCGTTCTAATCTGTGTTAGTTTAATCTACATTTCCCTTATTGTAGGTGGAACACAAATGAAAATTACCTTACGTTAATACATACTACCGTTCGTTTATTTGTATGTTGAAGGCAGATGAAAGCTATAGTACCATCCCGCACGTTTATATTATGGAAAAGAAGAAAAGACCAGGTATTTCATTCCCTCTCCCAAGGGGGAGGACGGGCTGCTCGAGATTTCCAAGCTCCTTCAGCCACAATCATGGATTCCAGCACACATACATACATTACGTATGTATGCATGGTGGTATTAAGGATGGGCGTGGTCAGGATAAGATCGGAAGGAACAGAGTTAGGGTTCTGAGGGGGAAATACTACCCCAGCAATTGCCTAAGTAGCCGCACATGGTGTATATACGCAGTGACCATCCCGCTCCATGTGTATGAGGAAACCCCCCTGAAAAACCTCATACAAGGTAGACGGTAACGGGAATCGAACCCATTACCTCCCGAATGCTAATCAGGTCGTGTCACCACTACGCTACTAGGTCGGTGTCATATATTATGGAAATTATAGTATACCTTACATTATTGTCTACAGTCGTTTATATTCGTTTATTTGTACGTTGAACACAAATGGAAATTACCTTTATATTATCGTATATTTGTCTTGTGAATTGGAAATGAAAACTCAAGATACAGTAATTTATTTTGTACAAGTGTACGTACTTATCCTTTTAGTGCAGTTTAAGTAAAGAACAAATCAGTTAGTGTTATTTTAGTACGGTTAAAAAGGAACAGCTTAGTTCATAACCTATCGCAACTGCGACATAGGTCAATACACGTTTCATTACTGAATACAGTGTTGATAATATTGCATTTTGAATTTTAAGTAAATATAGATTATACGGTTGTACAGTGTTTAATTTAGTAATTTTAAGATCGTAGGGCTTTACGAGAAATATCGTTTTAGTTATTTTATGCTGTATTAAATATACATATAAATACTCAATCTTTGTTGTATTTTAGCTATCAAACGTAGAAATTGGGCGGCGTCCCAACATTAAAACAAATGCTAATACGGATTACATGTACGGATAAATCTCTGCATCCCTTGCCCATGAAAATCAATAAGTTCTCAATTACAGTAAGTTTCATAAGTTTGTACCTCACTGAGCTAGACCGTGGTGTAATTTACCTTTTAAAATATAATAAACACCAAATTTTTTATTTGTTATAAACTGTGTGTTTAGATTAAAGAGTAATTATTGTGTGAGAAAGATGTTTTTTGGCTAACCGTAAGTTGTACAGCTGCCGCCTGGCTTTGTTTTGTTGTGCGACTTTCAGTGTTCTTGTCATTACGTTATAAAGTAGTCTTTCTAGGTTATCTTTGTTTGTGTTGTTAAACCAATGAGTTAATTTGAAGTTGTTTTAAATTATTAAGTTAGTGGAGTGCTGTTTATAAAATAAGTGATATTTATTTTATTAAAAATTGATGGGGTAAAAACAAGAAATGTGACAGAATGTCCTATATTTGGTTTCCCTCAGGACTTGACACAAACATCTCTTCCAACGCACAAAGAGGTAGTGCAATGTTATTTGTTTCAAAGAAATGAAATGAAGAAAGCTAATAGTAAAGAACCAACAATCGGTGACATTTCTGAAAGATTAGCTGTTAAATTAGAAAAAAATATTGGGAAAAGTTTCGCTTCCAATCGTTTCGCATAAAAGAATTTTGCAGCTAACACGGGCTTGCCATTCAAGGATCGTAAAAATACCCTAAATTATCAGGAAAGAGTAAAAAGGTTTCAAGATCATTCTTTAAACTTATTTGATATTTGCAGCTCTAAATGTACTGTTCAGTGTTGTTGTGAAAAAAATGCTAAGGTCTCACAGGCAGAGACGGATATTCTTATTGATCAAAGGAGTGAACGACAAATGTTCATTGGCTCAGTCGATGTTGTTACAACAAAAAAAATAATTCACAGGGAAGAATATGTAATGAAAGAAAAAATACGCTTAACACGTAATATTTCGTGTAAAACACCAACTGGCAGCAAGTCATTTACTCATGCATGTGAATTAATGGAAGTCAACTCTAATGAGCAAGAAACAGACTTAAATAAACAAGGGCAAAGCCAATTAAATTGTACTGAACCACAACTTGGATGTTCCTATTCTGATCCCAACAACAGTGACACAACAGTTTCCGCTAAAAAATAACCCTGGTAGATGAGAATAAAGCTTCCGTCCTTAGCCCTTGAATGTGACAGAACAGGTGTGTCAGACCGATCTGCTGCTATGATCGCATCAGCGGTTTTACAAGATATTGGAGTCATCAGTAAAGACGATGCCACGTTAGTAGTCGACCGATCTAAAATAATATAAAAATGCGCATAGATTTAAAGAATGTTGAATTCGATCCTGTTCTTGGTCTTTACTTTAATGGAAGGAAAGACAAAACCATCTCAGCAGATAAAAAGGGAGATAAGTTTTATAAGAAAGTAATGAATGAGTCCCATTACTCTCTTATCGCTGAACCAAATAGTGTTTACATAGGACATGTAACTGTTTTATCAGGGAAAGCAGACAGTGGCAAAGTCTATTTTGAAACACTTGAAGGAAAATGATGTTGATTTTCACAAATGAGCGCAATTGGCGGTGATGGCACTGTTTTAAACACTGGGTCCAAAGGTGGAGTAATTCGTGTTATAGAACTTGACCAGAAGAAATACATGCAATGGTTAATATGTCAATTGCATGAAAATGAGTTACCATTACGTCACTTACTAACACATTCAGATGGAGAAACTACAGGATCAGAGGGGTTTTCAGGTCCTATCGGTAAGCAACTAAAAGAATGTGAAAAGTTATTTATAGCAAATTTTGAACCTATAGATTCAATATTGCATGGTAGTTGATGATAAATCTAATTACAGATCAAAAGTATCTCTTTGATATGTTGACAGCAGTTACAGAAGGTACCTGTCTTGCTGACTTAGCAAACAAATATCCAGGACACATGTCACATTCAAGGTGGCTCACAACAGCAAACAGGATATTGCGTTTGTACGTTTCCACTGAAAGTCCTAGTGAAATTCTTAAAGTACTGGCCACTTTTGTGGTAAAGGTTTATGGCCCTATGTGGTTTGAAATAAATACAAATGCAAAGTGGACCAGTGCTTTATTTGTTTAAGTACATTAATTAAAATGAATAATTTTCACTTTGTCCTTTTCGCTCAGTCGTATTTTGTACTTGCAAAATAAGGATCGGGGTTCGTTATTAAGGCCCTCAACACTCTGAACAAATAGATTAAAAAGTTTATGTACATTTATTTCCTATTATTTATAAATTTAAATATTTAGACTTAAACTACTTAAATAAAATAAATAAACATATATACAGGTGTATTCTTCGATTCGGCTTGCTCCTGGGAGGAGGGTTATGTGGTCCTCTGGAGTTTCTGCAATATAACATTAATAGAAGGGTTGGTTTTTGACTTTTAATCTACGTTCCTTGACTGGTTTGAGTTTACTTGGCTAACTACCGAAATAAAATAAATAATTTTACCTGAATGCGTCCCTGTATAAAATACAGAAGTCGGGAGCAAGATAAAACTGTTATAAACACGTGTGAGATAAGACGCAGAGTTCAGTGCTCTGCTTTCACAGAAATAATCAATATTTTTAAAGCGGTCGGATTTCGAACGTATAAGAATACTGTAGTTTTATACCTGATTTTCTTATGAAAATAAACTCATTCACGTTTAAATTCAATTTTGCCCTTTTAAATAAATGAAAGCATTTCGTTTTGAAGGTAGATTTTGCACGGTAGCTGCGGATTACTTGTTTACCTTCAGATATTAACTATACTATTACACAGGTTTTTATTTATATGAAATAATTTTGTTATGTTGGCCGAGTTTAAAATATAAAACCTTTGTTTTCTATTAAACTGAATCGTTCGCGTCTAACAATAATGATATTAATTATTTAACGCGAAATAGATCACCGGATGGTTTCTGATTTTGGATCTGGACGGATCCGGTGGCCTCCTTGTTCGCCTGACCTTACACCTCTTGACTTTTTTTTGTAGGGCCATATTAAGGAGATTGTTTACCGAACACCGAACACTTAACATCTTAGAAAACCGTATACGAGCGGCATTTGCTAGCATTACCCCCGACATGCTTAGGAATGTCGTAGAAAACAACGTTTTTCGTGTTAGGAAATGTCATGAGGTGGAAGGGCAGCACTTTGAAAATTTAATTAGTGGTTAAAAAGTCCAAAAGTTATAATCTAATACCTATTGTCTGAAAAAATTGGGAAAATACGCAAAGCAATGCATTAAAATTGTGCTGCTTTAAAAACAACTCTCAGACGCGCCCATAATGCGGCAAAAATAAAGTTTAGAACGTTCTACTAAAAAAGTTAACCAAGATAAAAGTGAATTTGCATTTTTCTGGAAGTGAGTTAAGTATGTAGAATGATTTTAAGATGGTCATGGCACTCTGGATGAGAAAATAAAATTCAATTTTAAAATTACATTTGGAAAAAAATCGATTTAAATATTACGCAATCGGCCGTAAAGTGACCTCCAGAATCCGAAAAACAAAAAATATACAGGGGGTGTCATTTAAAAATCAAAAGTTTAGGTCGGTTTCGGTGAAACCGGAAGTCGGAAATGCTTGTCAAAAATTCCTAAAGATGACGTTTGGTTAGAGCAACAACCCTGCCAAGTTTCATTTAAATCGATAGATAAATAAAAAAATGGCAGCCGGAAAGTGATCTCGTGGGTAATATATATATATATATATATATATATATATATATATATATATATATTGTATATTAGTGGAGTTTATCGGCCTATTTCCACAGTTTATGCTTTTGAGCGCGACGTTTCGGAAACGGACGCTGCTTCCGTCATCAGGCTTAGTCCTGAGAAGGACTGTTTTCGCACTTGAGTTGAATTCATATGTTATATATAATTTTTCCCAAGCACTTGACTATTCTCAGATTCGAACTTTGTACCTTTCACTTACTAGTCTGACACCTTTACCGCTGAGCCACTGAGTAATCAAATATATATATATATATATATATATATATTATATATATATATATATATATATATATATATATATATATATATATATATATATATATATATATATTAAACTTTTTCGTGTTTGCGCATGTTGCGCCGTAACTTCTTTCGCAGGTGTATTGCGCTTAAGCTCTTCGCGCATTATTGGAATCCATATGGGTTTCATTTCTACACTAGCTTCGCTTATTGGATTTTCTGCTAGTGCGATGTATGTGACTTCTTTGAGTTTCCGACGAGTGGTGTTCTCTTCCTTTCACACTATCTGTATGTTATCCCATTGGATGCGGTGGTCTTCGTTCCAGACATGTTCGTTGATTCTTGATCTTTCTGCTTCGCCCTTACGGACGTTGTTCTTATGTTCCTGAGTTCTCACTTTGAGTGGTCTACTGCTCTCTCCTATGTATGCTCTGCCGCATTCGCATGGTAGGTTGTATACACAATTCTTGCAATTCTGATTTTCATGTATATATATATATATATATATATATATATATATATATATATATATATATATATATATATATACAGTTCGTATCAAATGTATGTAACCAGCCTTGTTATTTCAAAACTTTAATACGCGTGCTGTTTACAAAAACCTTCTATTATGTCAATAGTTTTGTTATTTTTTTAGCTGACAAGGTCGGGAGCTGCACAGTAGGGTGGGTCAAGAAATGAAAATTTTTGAGGTTCTAATAGGGATCAAAGTTGCGTACTTACGAGCTGATTAATGAAAAAATAATTTAAAAAATCTGACTTTAAGTCCTCAGTTCGCGCAAGCCGCTTAACGTTTTGAAAAATGGTTTAAAATTAGTCAAATTTTAAAATATCACAAACATTTTTAATGTTTGTGTATCGTCTTCTAACAGGACTTAAAAGTTGCACATTTATGTGTCGATGTACGAAAAAATAATTTAAAGTTTTTTTACTTTAAGTCTTTAGTTTGACAAAAGTATGAAATTTCAGAATTTTTAAAATGTCCCAACCATTTTTATTTTTGTGTATCGTGTTCTAATAGGTCCCAAAAGTTGAAAATGTATGTGCAGATTAACGTAAAAATATTTTAAATAATCCTATTGTATGTCTTTTTTTTTAATAATTTAAAAAAACACCATAGATTTGCAGCTATTCGCCTATTTCACTAGAAATTTTGGTGGAATGACCACGAGGAGGTGACTGCAATTCGAGTTCCACCCACGCCCTGCCCACCCATCCAACCAAAAAGGGCGTGCTAGTAATATATTTAGTATTGACATATTTACAATTTTTTTACCATAAAATGTATTTATGATATTGTACAATATATACGAACCAGTCAAAGATGTAGTAGGTCTGAATTCAGATGTATGGCCAAATTTTGGCATAGTTGATCTTGAAAGAAGAGTCGTTCTAATATATCCGTCTCTGCTATCTTGCACACAAACTTTTTCTGCAGCTTCTGAGACCAATTTTACACATATTTGTACTGCCTGAGTGTGGCATGGAAAGTTTAGAAATTCAAATTTAGGCAAGATCTCGTTTTGTAAATAGGTAGAAATGGTTTCTGTTGTTAATTTCTCCATCATTGTAGGAGGTGAAAGCTTATATGTAGACCAATATGTTAGGTCGCTGTAATCGGTAGCCTGAAAATTCAGTGTTGGTGTATTAAATGTTCTTACTGCTGTTTTACCTTTATTTCTCAGATTTCTTGCTTTTAGGATTCTTCTAAAACCCAACTCTCTAATGTGTAATCTTTCATCCACTATCATAGCTAACAACAAGTTTTCTAGATGAATTATTCCATTTATATGGTTTGAAAGATGGAAGATGGAAGTTTGAATAATATTAAAAACATGTTTTGGACCATACTTTCCTGACTGGTGTCTCTTAATGGCAAACCAGACGGGCGCATATGTCTTCACAATGTAGTCAACCAGAACGCTGACTTCGTTTGTAGGATTAGATTCAGAAATATATAAGCGCAACACCCTGTTAGCACACGTCAAGCAACGGGAGTGACTGAAATGTCCGGGATCTCGATTAGCCATATCTAGAGTACATTTTCCAGTTTTAATGGTTCTGACAATCTCGTGGAGGTATTGTTGATCTTTGCTTGGATCTTCTACGTTGAGTTCAGTTACTTCTGACTCAACTACCTCAAAATCCACAACGGATAATTTTTCACGATCAATCAGTATTTTGCTAATTGTTCCACTAAACGTCGATGGGCCACTTGACTCTCTATCTAAGAACTGAACTAAGTGTCTGAACGGTAACTCATTGAAGTGAAGTAAACATGTAAACCGTTGTAATGGACGCTGAATTTTTACTTCTATGTTTCTTATAACGCCACTTTTCCACACAGTGTTTGTTACGGTTCCATCGCAACCAATAGCTTGCAGCTCATTAATTTCGAAGTTATTGTCATCGAGGTACTTTAGAATTCACTTGGAAATCCCACTTCCAGTTGCACTTTCTGGAGTAACGTAAGCTCGTTACGCCAACTAAAGGCATTAAGTAAAATTTTTTAAATTATTTTTTCATTAATCAACACATAAATA
The DNA here is from genome assembly GCA_036346205.1 of Vesta saturnalis. NCBI lineage: Eukaryota > Metazoa > Arthropoda > Insecta > Coleoptera > Lampyridae > Vesta > Vesta saturnalis. The sequence goes on along the minus strand of JARFJB010001918.1, from coordinate 119,872 downwards.
CGCAACTTTTGAGCCCTACTAGAACTCGTTAATCCAAAATTTTCATTTTTCGGCCCACCCTACTGATTTCTGATTTTTTTTTAAATAGGAAGGGAGATTAAATCACATACCGTTTGAAAAGTATTTTCAAGTCGTATTCAGCGACCTGCCGCTTTCCATAGTTATCTCTAAAGATAAATTCGCTATTGTAAATTAAAGATTGAGAGTAGGTTTTGTTTTCGAATGAGTGCAGTTTCAAAAGTGATGGAGAAGTGAACAGTTGGAATAGTCGTTACTGAGCCACCAAAAATCCGCATTGGTTGAGGGAAGTTGATTATCAACATGTGTGGATGGTGAATGTCTGGTGTGGCGTCCTGAATGACCGAATCATAGGCCCCTATTTCATCGATGGTAATTAGACCGCAGTCAAGTACGTCGACCTATTGGAAGATCTGCTGCACCCCATACCTCTACAATTCAGCCAAGATAGAGGGTTCCAACAAGGAAATATGGTCCTGTCACTTATCCTCCTTAATCACCAAACCTGACCGTCCTCGATTACTATTTGTGGGGGAGGATAAAGGATTTGGTATATCGAGAGCGCCCGACTACCTGGGATAACATGATGCAGCGAATATCAGACGCGGTCCAGTCTTTAGATGCCCCGGAAATTCTACTCGCTATCGATTCGTTCACAGGCAGAATGAACGTCTGTTTCATGCAAAATGATGCACACATTGAACAACTTTAAAACAGGGAAACTATCCATCGTAGAGGCTTGCGCAAAAATAAGTTATTACTAAAACGGCCAATACATAAACCTGGAAAATATTTTCAAGTTTCTGAAATGGCCGCTAGGGGGCGTAACTGAAATCTTGTATCTAAAAAAGTGATGTTTCTGTGAATTCTGCTATATTAATCTAATAAAAAAATAACTGATCTTTGAAGTCGAGGATAATCTGAACTTTTTTGTTTGGCACTTTTTGACGTATCTATAAAAATAAAGTGGTGGGGGGTATTCAAAGGTTTGCTTAAATCACCCCCCGTATCTTCGAAACGGCTAATCCGATTTTAAGAAACTTGGGCGCGTTGAAAAGAGCTTTTCTTGGACTACAAATGTTAAAATACTTGAAGTTTTGTTAGTTTCACATGTCATCGCTAGAGGGCTTTGTTCGACATTCCGACAGAAACGGTTAATTTTCGCAAAAAAATTAAATACATTGGTATGCCATCTCCTCGAAAGTTCAAGTCTCTGCCGTCAGTCGGGAATGTAATGGCTTCCGTTTTTTGGGATACTTTTTTACTAATACTAACTACAATAATAGGCTACGCTAGCTTAATACCAAAATTATTCGTAACTGTCAAAGAAAAACGTCGTGGCAAATTAAGGCGCCGTTTGCTCTATCACCAGGACAATGCGCCTAGCCATACTTGTGTTACAATGCTGCCATAGCTAACGCAGGTTTCGAATTGATTGGGCACCCGCCACATTCGCCAGATCTGACTCCCAGCGACTATAGACTTCCACAAACTCAAGGAACATCTTCGGGGAAAACAGTTTCCATCCAACAATGACCTCATAGAGGTTGGACAATCCTTCTTCCAGGAAGCTGTCGCAATGCTGCAGTACTGGTGGAGGAAATGTATCAGTATTAAGGGGGACTATGTAGAAAAATGATGTCAAATAAACTTGAATTTAGTAACCGGAAGTTGGTCAGGGGTGGAGCATGGGGATCAACCCTTATATCAACTTTGTTGGGATCGCGGAAACATTAATTCCCTTGATGTCCAAGAGCTAAATTCTATTTCAAAAATTAAGCTACGTATTGTCTAAATTCTATATTTATACACCAGCTTCGTTGTGGACGCAGTGAAGGAGATTCTCTCGATCACCAAGACTCTCGAGTGTTGGTTAGCATTTGGCACAAAACTTTTGATATAATTTGTTGTGGGCGTGGCATAATGAATTTATCGATGAGCAATAGCTTATTCTAACAGGTTGAGGAATAAGTTCGAAGCGTTTTTATCAAAGACTTATTTAAACAAAAATCAATAGTTGTAACAAATTAACCAATTATGTATTCGCTGTTGCTGTTTACGACTTCCTCCCATCTTTGGACCAATTTGTCGATGCCGTTCCGCCAAAAATCGCCGGGTCTGGTATCGAAAAAGTTGTCGAGCCAGTTTTTAAGGCCCTCTTCATTGTCAAATGTAACGCCCCTTATATGGTTCGACAGGGAGCGGAAAAGGTGGTAATCCGTCGGTGCAAGGTTCGGAGAATACGGCTGATGCTGAAGGACCTCCCATTCGAGCTCTTCGAGTGTGGCTTTGACGAGTTGTGCAACATGGGGTCTGGCGTTGTCGTGAAGGAGTATGGTTTGGTCTTGTTGATGGGGTCTTTTCAGTCGAATAGCATCTTTCACGCGGTGTAGGTGGGATATGTAGAGCTCCTTGTTGACCGGGATATTCCTTTCGAGCATTTCCCAGTGTATCATTACCTCCCAGTCCCACCAAACGCAGATCATAGTCTTCTTTGGATGGAGGTTAGACTTGACTTTCGGCTTTAGCTTATCTCCTGGAATCACCCACCCCTTTCTTTGCTTTATATTTATGTATAGGCCCAATTTCTCATCTCCCGTGACGATTCGGTACAAAAAGCGCTGTTTATGACCGCGGGCGGGCAATTTGAAGGCGACTTTCTTTGTTGTTTTCGTTACGCTCGTGAGGCACCCAGGCTCCCAATTTTTCGGCAAATCCCATTGAATGAAGATGACTGAGAATAGTTTTATGATCGCAGTTAATTTCTTCGGCCAATTTGCGACTTGTTTTGTGACTGTCCTTCAAAAGGACAGTCACTCTTCGTCGACTTCAGATCTTCCGCTGCGGGGCGTATCGTCGGTGTCAAGCCATTTTTGAACTTTCCAAACCATTTCCGTGCTGTAGACTCGCCTATAACACCTTCTCCGTATACGTTGCAAATGTCACGGGCTGCTTCAGCAGATTTTTGGCCTCGATGGAAAGCTAAGAACAGTAGGTGTCGAAAATGTTACTTTTTACCTCGTGGATATTCCATTTGTAAGCCTGAGAAGTGATAAAAAATTAAATTACTCAAAAAGACGATTAGCACAGTTTTGTAGAGCAGGAAGAGCTCTGTCGAATGAATATTATACACTTTGTCATACAGCAAAAAAATCGTAAAACAAAAGAAAATATAAAAACGCTACGAACTTATTCCCCAACCCGTTATAACCCATGAGTATTGGTCAGAATTTGGACTGAATGTTGCCTGAAATCTGTATTTATACATCAACTTCGTTATGGATGTGACATTGATTCCTTCCATGATTGTGGGCCAAATTGTGGAGCATTGGTCTGAACTTGGGCTGTATGTTGCCTAAAATTTATTTTGATTCACCTATTTCGTTGGGGTTATATTTCGAGTACCGAAAAAATACATTATCTCAATGACCTTGAGATAAATTCTGACGCATGGGTGTGCATATGCAGTTGGACCCAATTTGGTCTGATGTGCATGTTAGTCAGAATTTGGGCCGAATGTTGCCCAAAGTTATATACCAATATCGTTGGGGGCGTGACAAACGGGGTTACCTCAATGGCCAAGACCCACATTGTGTGGGCCGTTAGTTTTGGTTATAATTTGGTTCCCAAAATCTATGAAGGGTTCTTCGATGTCCAAGAGCCAAATTCTGGGGGCCAGCGTTTGTGTCGAAAGTTTTCCAAAATCTATATTTTTACAGCCATTTTGTTGGGGTCGTGGAAAAATGGATTGCTTTGATGACCAAGAGCTAACAGTACTGTGAGTATTCGGGCATAGCATTCCGGCAGGGCGGTATAGTGTTTTTAAAAAGACTATTGCACACTCATTTTCGACAGTATTTGAAAACTTGTTAATTTAGTGGTACTCTAGTGGTACATTGCCATTTGAATATCAGAAAAAAATAGCTGCGAAAAATCACACCACTTAGGTGGCGCCCATTTTTTTCGTTTGTAGACAAGTGTCAAAATTGCCCATAGTCTTTTCCAGCATGCGAGAGCTTAAAGAGTACGTGGTTTGTCTACGATACTTGAGTCTTTAGGTAGCCCCATAAAAATAGTCATAAGGTGAAAGGTCCGGTGAACGTGGAGACCATTACACATCCCCACGGAATGAAATAAGATGCCCAGGAAAATGTTGCCTTAAAAAATCCATTGTTGGTCTTGATGTATGGCAAGTTACCCCATCCTGCTGAAACCAAACTGCGTTGGGGTTAATGCGTCGTCTTCTTAACTCTGGCAGGAAATAGTCCCGCAACCTGACCAGATAGCGATCTGTGTTGACCGCCACTGTTCATTTGTTTTGTCGAAAAAAAATTCCAATAATTCAAGTTCCAAATACGCCTCACCATACTGTTACTTTCTCGGTGTGCAGAGATCACCCATGGAGTTCTTGTGAGTTATTAGATGTCCAATATAGAAAATTTTATTTATTTACCGTCCACGATAAATGGTAATAGGCCTACTCACTCATGATCAAAACGAGATCGTCTGTCATCAACTATAACATCCTTTCTGCGAACCTGAGTCTTCTGGCGAAGTCGTTTTGCCGTGCTTCTGGAACAACCATTACTACATGGGCGGAAATGAAGGTCTAAGTGTAATAATTTGCGAAATGATCGGCTGGATATCTGAAGAGTCAGAGCGTGACGTACCACTGAGCGACGAAGGCTGGTCTCAACCGATTGTGGCACCCTTTCTTTGTTTTCTGGGATTTGTACAGTTCGATCACGCCCCTTGGCGGTTCATGGTCGCATAGATCCTGTTGTTCGAACATTATTCAACCACTTCATAATGGTTCCTATTTCGGTACGCGACCATGACGACCAACATTAAAATGGTTCCGGAATCGACGCTCTGTGAGCACTTTGGAACCACTCGTTTGAATGAATGTGTTGTAAACAAAGACACAGTATTCTACTGACCATGGCTCCATCGCTACTAACTCATTGCTACTGACAAAAATGGCGACTACCAACTAGTCATTATTAATGATTCCAAAAACGCTCGGTCAACTCCACTGCGCATGACAGTCTATTGAAAAACACCATACCTTGCTGTCGGACCCTGTATGTCGTTTACTGTACCAACGCGGAAGTCCACTACTACACCTTACGGCTTTTAATTTAGTGTTGTAATAGCTATTTATGTAAAAGAGTGTTTATTGCATGCGACGTGCGTTTGTCCAACGAGACCTTTGAGACACTTTGCACGAGTTGCGTATAATATTTTTTCTACGTTCATTAAAAAAACCTGTCGGTAAATAATGTAATCTTTAATATTTGTGATCGATTGCCATTATTGCCGTGATTTGCTGGATGTTAAATTTAAAGATGCTTCAGTACACTGATTTCTGTTGGGGTGTCATTCATATTTTCAATATTTCTCATTTAACGCTATAAAAGTATTTTTACACTTGCACTGTTTTTTCAGCTTAAAGTGATATACCAGAGTAACTTTTAATGAGAAGCTAAGAAACAAGTGTATTATCGGTATCCGATTTCTGCTAAAAAATTACTAAATAAATATTTTTATCAGTCGGAGGTGCACAAAATGTTTACATTTACGTATTTAAATTTGATATCAGCTTAATTTTGGATATTGTCAGTAATTATGTTTTAATGGAAAATTAGGAATTGTAAGTAACAAGTAATTAATTATAAACGACGTAAAGTAATTAAAAGTTACGATTGTAAAATAACGAAATAGAAATTAAAGGGGTGGAAGAATTGGAAAATCTTAGCATTGCAGAAGTGTACATCAGTGTCCAGCTTTTCAAGGGCTGTTACCTTCTTCTTTATGACTTCGAACTCTTAAATTAGTTCAACTTTATACAAGTGTTCTAAACACTAATAAGAAAGTGCTTGAAAATATGGTTGGTGCACTTGCGAAAGTGATCCCCAGGGGGAAATATCTCACAGCACCGGATCTGAAATATCGTCGTTTTAACTTTGTTACCCTCTTTCATGATCCTATATGCTAACATTTATTCTTATAAGGGCACTATTATTGTTAGAAGATTTATATAAGAGATTTTAAGCGTAAACTTTCCTTTCACTATTATTACACGCTTATTTTTATTGTTTTCAGTCCCTGCCAAGAAAATAAAGAAGACACCGACTCCTGATGTTGTACAGTGCCGTACACCTGATTTGTAAGTACCGAATCTTCATTAAAGTGCGGTAGTTTATGTAAAAGAGGAAATGGAAGTTAATGTCACCGTAATTTGCAAGTGTTAATAGCTAGTAGATCTCCGCACAAATTAAAGCAATAAAGTGTTGGGTATATGTGAAGTAAGGGTTGTAAAGTAAGGGTTGGAACGTGTTTGGTGAACCTTTACAGGATTGTGGTTACGATGGACTAGAATATTTACATTTAGCAATCGTCATACTCGTAAAGCTTAACCGAATTTACTCTAATGCTTTTTATAGGAAACATAATAAACAAACACTCGCAACACCAAGATCTGCAAGAAGAGTTTTAGGTACAATTGAGAGATCGTTACATCGAGTACGTCTTGTATTGACACCTAAAAAAACGCCTAATAGTTATAAAACTGTACACCCGACAATCCTTACAAATAAGGTTAGCGTATATGTCGCATTTACGTCTTTTATTAATCGATTCTTGTAGGATTTGTGTAACGTTTCGAGTACTGAGTATAAGGATCCTGAGTTTGTGATTAATCAATTATCGCAAGCTTTGGTTAAAAAGGGAATTCCGTGTGAACGTGATGGGTAAGTGGTGTGCCATCAACTTGAGCTCTTAATAACTTAATGATATATTGACGGTCATAAATTGTAAATGTTGAAAATTAGATTTGCAAACAAGAATAATCGCCAACGGCCTTTTTTCGCGCATTTTAAAAATTAGGTTAAACCGCAATTTTGTATGCGTTTATTAACCTGTCGCTTAGTTTATTTATAGCTTTCACTTACTATTAACGTTGTAAATAATTTATATAAAAATTTCACACCAATACCTTTTAACCAATCAAAATGGGTTTTTTTGGTTGGTCACCTTGGCAACGCATGTATTTTGTCGGAAAATTTTCTCTCTACGGTAGGTAACCAACAGCGAATTATAGTGGAAATTTTTTGACATAATGACAATAATTTTATTGCCAATTTCGTTATTTAACATTTCGCAAAAACGCACATAATTTTTTTTTTATTTCACGACGAACGACACGGACTGTAGCGCTTAGACGCCACCCATTTTCAAAATTCTTTCAATGCAATATGATATAGGATCATAATGCCCACATTTTAAAATTATTTTCATTTATACAGGGTGTACCAAAAAATAGTGGTGCATCAAAGTTATGTTTTCTTAAATGGAACACCCTGTATATTTTTGCATATTCGAATTGTACGAGTAAAATAAACTTAAGTTGCTGTGTATACGTAAACTTTACCCTTTTCGAATTATTTGAGATTTTTCAAAATTGTAAGGTTAATAGTCAATATAACGAGCTATCAAATCCCATATCCTTTTCATTCTGATTTAAATATAATTAACTTGCTTAGTTCAAATGGAACACCCTGTATATTTTTCTTTCCATTAATAGAGAATTTAATTATCTTTCAAACTGTATTAGGTTTTCCTATACCTGAAATCAATGGTTTTGCAGTTTCCCATTTAATTAAAATATTTACATTAATTAAATATTCTTAAAGAAAGGACATCCAGGAAGAAAATAAAGTAGACGTGAGCTTGCTTCATTAAATGTTCAAATTGTTTCCCATCTTCGACGATACACAAACGTACTCTTTCTTCGAAGTTACTTCGCACATTTGCGAGTATTAACGGAGTTACAGTAGAAAAAGCGTGCCGGATACGTCCTATCATGTCCTCTTTTGTCGTCGGGGAAGTAACGTAAACAATATCTTTGATGTAGCCCCATAAAAAATAGTCGAGGCACGTCAAATCGGGGGATCTTGCGGGCCAGTTTTGGGGCCACCTCTTCCAATCCACTTATCGAGGAATCGTTCATTTAAATGATTTCTTACACCATGACCGAAGTGCGCTGGAACGCCATCCAACTGAAACCACATATGCTCTATGACATTCAAGGGGACGTCTTATAATAATGTCGGTAGTTTTTCTTGAAATAATTGTAAAAGCTGCTGAGCATTTAAATGAACATAAAAAAAATAAGGTCTGATAACATAATCGTTAATAATTCCACCCCACACATTTAAAGACTTTAAAGACCACCTACGCTGCCTATCTATTGTTCGGTATAATTTATGATTCTCGGTGCTGTAATAATGAAAATTATGACGACTTACCAAACCGTTATTGTGGAATGTCGCTTTGTCCGAAAATAAGACGTACTAAAAAAAATTGATCACTACTAAACTTTTCCATTGCCCACAGACAAAAATCGATTCTTCGTGGGAAATCGGTTGCTTCCAAATGTTGGTGCATTTGAATCTCTGTAGAAGTCTTTTGAAAATAGTATTATTAGGATGGTTGCGGTTTGGGTATTTCTGAGCGTAAATTCTTGCAGCTAACAGACCATTTTCTTCGCATTTTCCGATAACCAAAATCATATCGGGCCGCTTTTGGATGGAATACATTTTCATTTTCGAATTCTGTAATTACTTCAAGCACAGTTAAAGACAACATTACAATTTAAATACAGAATGACAATGACAGTTTGCAAATGTCAATCCTAGAACAATCATTGTCTCCTGGATATCTCCTTTCTTTCAAAATACGCAATTCTTGTAAATATTTCGTTTAAATGGGATAAACTGCAAAACCATTGATTTTAGGTATAGCAAAACCTAGTACAGTTTGAAAGATACTTATATTCTCCACTAATGGAAAGAAAGATATATACAGGGTGTTCCATTTGAACTAACCAAGTTAATTATATTTAAATAGGAATGAAAAGGATAAACTTTTTTTAACACTGTATCGATTTCTTGCAATCAGTCATGTGGGATTTGATAGCTCATTATATTGACTATTCATAGTGACCAATAGTTATTTTATCACTGTACTATAGTACGGGGTATCAATTGATAAAATTTACCTTATTTTGAAAAATCTCAAATATTTCGAAAAGGGTAAGGTTTACGTATACACAGTATAACAGCAACTTAGATTTATTTGACTCGAACAATTCGAAAAATATACAGGGTGATCCACTTAAAAAGATAACTTTGATGTGCCACTATTTTGGTACACCCTGTATAAGTGGAAATAATTAAAAATGTGGGCATTATGATCCTATATCATATTGAATTGAAAGAATTTTAAAAATCGGTGGCGTCTAAGCGCTGCAGTCCGTGTCGTTTGTCGTGAAATACCCGGTATACCGGGTGACCAAATAAGAATGAACGTCGGCTATATCTCGGGAACTATCAATCTGACAACATTGAAAAAAAAATACTAATTGGTAAATCGGCCAATAGAAATCGTTGGAAATTATTTTTAAGTTCGAAAGGTGGTCGTTCGGGGCGCAACTGTTGTAATTAAAAAACGGGCCTTTTCTCAGAAAAAATGCAAGGAAAGATATAATTTAAATAATTCCATAGTACACACTGCAAAATTTTTGACTTTTGCTTACCGTATTTTGCTGTCTTCCAAACATATTTTTATATAAATGCCAATAACTCCGATATCAGTTAGCGGAATTGAACAAACTAGGTCTCGTTTAAAAGACCTTTTCTTACTTAATAATCTGCTGTATAAACATTGTCCGAATAGATTTTGCCGTGGCAACTAGAGGACGCTGTTTGACATTACAATAATTATTGCACATTATCATGAAATTTTTAAATAGTACACTGTCTCTTTTTACACAGTTAAATAGAGGACAAAATTCATAAAAATCCAGCGCAAACCGCAACTTCTCGTCTTTTTTGCAACTAAAGATATCAATAAAACAAATATTAGGCCGCTGGCTATGAAATACCTATATTATTAATATTGTACTTGGGAAATAAATTTAAATTAATTGCCACAATTTAATAAATGCCGCCCTACATGTTCAAACTGCGGTCTATCGTTTTCGATGCACTTAAGCATTGTTTCTCGCGTATACTAAACTGCACTCTCTAATTCATGGCATGTTAAATCTGGTGATCTAGCTAGCCGTGGAAAGATGCCGCCCCGTCCTATCCATCTAACAGGGTAGTTAGCATCTAAAAATTCCCGAATATTTACCGCGAAGTGAGCTCGACAGCCATCGTGCTGGAACAGCATTCGTTGTCGAATTTCAAAGCACACTTCTAACAAAATGGCAATTCTTCTCTTAAAAACTCTAGGTAATGGGCCGACAATTCGCCCTCCTAGAATTCATGCCCAATAATTTACAGACCACCGACCTTGGTGCTGGGCTTCTCTCATTCAGTGCGGATTCGTTCTTGACCAATATTGCGTATTATGGAGATTTACATCTCCATTGCTGTGTAAGGTGACCTCATCTGTCCATAATATACGTGAAAGAACTTGCTGATCTTCTACCATCATAGCCAAAAGCCAGCGGCCATGGTGTAGTCTTGGGTCAAAATCTGCGGCAGTCAATTCCTGGTGATATGGATATAACTTGAAAGGAAATGGTGACCACTGATTCAACAGGATATTGCTGGGTTTTGTAGAAAAAGGACTAAGTAAACCTTTGCCAGTTTATAGTAAAGGTTCTAAATCGAAAGCTCGCTTACCTGTGCTCCTTGAGAATGTTTTAAACGGTAGTTCGAGTTACTCTAAGGAATAGTTCTAGTACTTAGGTGAGGATTACACGGGATATTAGCTAAAACTTTATTAATGTTCTCTTCGGTGCGCCCTCTGCGTTGTCTGCGGTGTACGGGAATATGAACGTTTCCAGTTGTTCGCAAATGGATAAGTTGAAGAAAAAGTTTTTTACTTGGATGGAGTCTATCAGAATATTAGTGTGCATATATCAGTGGCGGCGCGGGGTTTAATACTTTGACGATGCACAACTTTAGACCAAAAGAGAGTACCGTCAGTAAACCGCCGCCGGAGGCGAACAATTTTTTGAGAGTTACGCCTTATTTTAGACTAGAAGATCGTTGAAATTAAAGGAATTCATTAAGAAATTAAGTAGCTTACCTCGCTAAGTACCTCCGTCACGCCAAATAGTTGTTTTTATAGATAAATGCTTTTATATTTCATAAAACACGTTTTGTATTGAAAATGAAGTCGTTTGTCCTTTTTTGAGATAAATTCTTCAATGACCAATTCATTAAAATTTGGAATTTCTTGAATAATTTGTTTCTCAATAGATAACATTGCGAGAGCAGTTAGTCTATCCTGGCCCATTGTACTTCTAGGGAAACTTTTTATTCGTTTTAATGTAGAGAAACAGCATTTCGCTTCTGCGGTTGGCATGGGCGTCGTAACAATTGCTTGTAGCACTGAAAATGTTTCTGAGAAATCTGGTTGCAAATTATTTTCAATTAAAAATTTGCTCCGGAAACTTCTCTAAAATCTCCTCTTCTGTATAATATTTCCAATTCTGTCTAATTTGTTTTTATCTAAAAATGGAAAGTTTCAAATTACTGAATTTAAATGTAGCATAGAAAAATTTGATGAATATGTTTCAAAATTTTTCACCGAAAATAAGTGTGCCAATTCCAAATAGCCTGTGAACGAAAACCTTATTTTTATTTCTGCAATTCCACAGTCGTGGAAACATGGGAATTTGTCTCATCTGTCTTCCTTTTCCTAGCTTGACTTCATCAATATCTGCTAACTCGGTTTTTCTAATAGTATCAATATGTATGTTATCTCTTTCTTTTTGAATATTTTTTCAAACTCAGTAATGCATCGTTTTATGGTAACAGAATCAGTAGTCCTTTTTTTTAAATGTCGAAAACCTTTTTTGCAAGACCTGTTTCATGTTTTTTTTTATAGAATCGTCGGAGACCGCCGGAGGTCGAGTTTGCCTTTTTTTCGAAAAAGGCGTCATCTTATACACCGTGTCCAAGATAAGGATGCCCACTATGGGATCTCGGAAACGGTAAGAGATGGAAGGTCGGTTAAATGGAATAAAAGTTACGCATGCGAGAGGATGTATTTATGGTCTTTGTAGAACTAGAATATCTCTTAGTTTTTGAGATATTTGAAAAATTGAATTTTCTGATTTTCGTTTTTATTTTTTTCTGACCTTATTTGAAGAGCTACCAAGAAAAGAAGAGCACATTTTCATTGCCATTTTTCTAGCTCTACTTAATGCCGTTATTCAATTTTTGATACAACGTTTCGTTTGTTAGCAACCATCATCAACTTTATTTTTTTAGATACACGAAAAAATTATGTTTGCCATATTTAAATTCTCTCCTTGATTCTGAATTCAACGATATATCACACTTTATATTTTTGATACGTTTCGGATGAGAAAATTCATATTCAATGTAAAACATCGAAAACGTACAGTTAAAACTAATACTAGAAACATTAGAAAACTGTAAAATTATTATAAAATAATGTTTTATCCTTTTTTCTAATGCCTGTTGCGAATAAAATAATTCACAAGTATGTATTTAGTGAAAATACTATTAATTAAACAGTTAAAATACATCTTCCGTCGTACTGATGCATTTGATAAAAATAAGTTGGCTTTGCATTTTGTTTACCTACCTATCATAATTGATTGTTGTCCGTATTACGTTTGTTTGGTGGTCTTTGAGTTAATTACATTTTGTGTTTACCTAAAAACAATTTGGTAGGAGTACATTTTTCAAATAATGAAAAATTCGATATACTGACGTGTTACATTTTGTGGCAACGTAATTGTTCTGAAGCCGAAATAATGTATTTAAACAAATATCCAGAAAGACGTCGCAAAAAACCTTGCAATGAAGAAAAAGCCAATACTGTTTTATTAGCTGTAACGGAAAATCCAGTGGTTTCTACCAGGAAAATTGAAGAGGCAACTGGCATAGCCCATTCCACAGCTCATTATGTTCTAAAGAAGGAGAAAGTACATCCATATAAATTTAGAATTTGCCAAGGACATCGACCAGGTGACCCAGAAAGACATAGAATATTTTGCGAATGGTATACACGTCAATCTCAAGACAATGAATATTTTCCGAATAAAATAATATGGTCCGATGAAAGTATGGTTAATAATAATGAAATTTTTAATCGTAGAAATGCTCATTATTGGGCAAGAGTAAATCCACGTCTGTACAAAACGGCCAAACGCCAACACCGTTTCGGATTTAATATGTGGGCTGCTATATTCGGTACTCGAATTATAGGTCCTTTCATTTACCACGAGTCCTTACATTCTGAACGTTACCAAATTTTACTCCAAAATGAATTAGAGATAGCTTTTGCCTTTCCAAGAAGTTGAAGGTTGTTGGTTTATGCAGGCCGGTGCACCAGCACATAAATCCAGAGTTGTCAGAGAATACCTGTCAATTAGATTTCCAGAAAGATGTATTGGCACTCATGCAAATGTACTGTGGCCAGCCCGTTCTCCAGATATAACACCTTTGGATTTTTTTATTTGGGGATACATTAAAAATTACATTTATGGAAACGATATTGAAAACGAAGAAATTTTAGAAAGATTAGTTCTCGAAGCGTTTGCTAGTATTACTCCTCAAATGCTGAAGAATGTTTTAGATACTACAGTTAGAAGATGCTATTTATGTTTAGAGAATAACGGGAATCTTTTTGTACATCTTTTGTGACTTTATTAACCTTTAAAATAAATTTGTTTTTTATTTGTCTATCATTTAAAATTACAAAGCATAATTTTATAATAATTTTACGGTTTTCTAATGTTTCTAGTGTTAGTTTTAACTGTACGTTTTCGATGTTTTACATTGAATATGAATTTTCTCATCCGAAACATATCAAAAATATAAAGTGTGATATATCGTTGAATTCAGAATCAAGGAGAAAATTTAAATATGGCAAAAATAATTTTTTTGTGTATTTAAAAAAATAAAGTTGATGATGGTTGCTAACAAACGAAACGTTGTATCAAAAATTGAATAAAAGCATTAAGTAGAGCTAGAAAAGTGGCAATGAAAATGTGCTCTTCTTTTCTTGGTAGCTCTTCAAATAAGGTCAGAAAAAAATAAAAACGAAAATCAGAAAATTCAATTTTTTTCAAATATCTCAAAAACTAAAAGAGATATTCGAGTTCTACTTTTGTTCCATTTAACCGATCTTCCATCTCTTACCGTTTCCGAGATCCCCATAGTGGGCATCCTTATCTTGGACACGGTGTATATTATCAGCCCGCCGCTCCACGCTCGAAGTTTATAAGCCCGGAACACTGAAGATCCTACTACCGAAGGTTCCGTAGCCAGGAGTCACCGGTACGGGCGGAGCATGTCCGCCTTCACGCGATCGGGACGGGCTCCAATTCCGACTTGGAATTTCGTTTTTTGTTCACTGGTTTTCCCAAAAAAACATCCTTCGTTACGCTCGTATAGCTAGTTACTAAAATCTTATGACCCGAAAACTCTCTCATTACGGATTTCGGAGATATTACATAGCCAGCGGCCTAATATTCATTTTATTAATATCTTTGGTTGGAAAAAAGATATGAAGTTGCGGTTTGCGCTGGTTTTTTAGTAATCTTGTCCCCTATTTAACATGTAAAAAGAGATAGCGTGCTATTTAAAAATTTTATGATAAACCGCAATAATTGTTCTAATGTCAAACAGCGCCTTCTAGCTACCACGGCAAAATCTAATTAAGTAAACGATACTAAGTTTAAAAATTATTATTAATTTTATTAAATACATAAATAAAAAGTTTACCTCGAGTAGGATTTGAACCTACGACCTGTACTTTGCTAGAGTACCGCGCTAACCAACTGCGCCATCAAGGTTCAAGCCCCAATCGATGTAAATTTTGTCTTTATGTATGTAGAACGGATGTCAATTCTAAATATAATGAGATTACAATCAAATTACTTATATTTGAACTGATTCGTTCATAACAAAAACTTATAATAAGAGACTAAGTTTGTTCAATTCCGTAAACTCATACTATAGTTATTGCCATTTAAATAAAACCATGTTTGACGTTCGCCCACCACTACATTTTATAAGAGCGAGCAAGATACGCTAAGCAAAAAAGTCAAAAATTTTCCAGTGTTGAGACTATGTCAATATTTAAAATATTTCTTTGCTTGCATATTTTCTGAGAAAGGGCCCGTTTTGTAATTGGTTGCGCCTGCTAGTGGCCATCTTTCGAACTGGAAAATAATTTACAACGATTTCGCTTGACGATTTACTTGTTAGTATGTTTTTTCCAATGTTGTCAGATTGCCGATTCTCTAGATATAGCCGGCGTCCATTCTTAGTTGGCCACCCGGTAGATCTCACTTACATAATGAAGGTGTTTTTTTGTATTCTTTTGCCCTCTCCTTTCTTCTTAAATTATTTTAAACACAATTTGGTGTTAAATTTTTTGCCGAATACCACGCGAGGTTAAATTAAATCCCGAAATTTTTCTCGCTCTTATATTTTTTGAAAATTATCTCTCGTCTTCGACTCGAAAAATTTCCGAATTAATTTAACCTCTTGTGGTATTACTAGTGAAAACAGATATTAATTGCAGATTTTGTCTAAGAGGAAGGGTGGAACCAAATATTACACGTCGTTTAAATGGGTGTTCATTTGAACTGGAAATATGCTATTTACCATCATTGGATATACCTACTAAAATTGCATCAAACAACAATGTATCAACACCAACAAAATCTATATTAAAAAATGGTTATAGTCCTAATCCGGCAAAGGTTTTATTTCCAGTTGTGAAAATACCTACCGCTACTATTGGAATAAGAAGAAAACGTTTAAAAGGAGATTCTTGGTGCTATAAGACTGTGTTGGAAGAAGTACTTGCATTAACCGCAATAGATTTAAAAACATGTGTTGAGTCTACTGTATAATATTTTTTTTTACATCTTGCAATAGTCCGTTAAAAATTTAGTTAGTTTGAATATATTTATGGTTGTGGCTAAGTTTTATTAGAATGTATTTTTATTTATGTAATGTGGATTGAAGTTTGTGCTCAAAATAAATTTGATTTGGAAAGTTATGTTTCTTCTGTGTAGCGTTATTTTGTTGGAGCAATTTTAGAAAACACATTTTAGTTCCAATTAAATGTTATACGGGGTGGTCCAAATACCATGGGCCACTATTGCTATCTTTTAATATGCTGTTTACAGAGTTGCCAAATTGTGTGTCATTTTCGAGGTAGAGAAAATGTGAAAACGTGCAAAATCTTTATTCTATGTTACTTCAAAACTATCAATCTGATCAAAATGTATAAACTTGTAAGTATTTCAATATCTACAAAACAAGCGTATTACAAATTCTCAATTACGTTTGACGTTTAAATTACTACTGCCAACTATTTCTTTTTAATACGGACCTGCTTTTTTTTAATTGCCTTGGTAAAGGCAATTTAAGTTTAAATTCAACTATGTATCACAACTATACATTTTTCGACGTTTCGCTGTCAAAAAATATGTCAGTATTTTTTGGTGTTGGGCCTCGGTCAGCGAAAGTACCAACATTTGGATACATTACTGTAACATACATGATGTTAGGTCGAATGATGTTCACCTACACCTTGAAGAAGTGCAACTGGACATTTTCTTTCTAACACAAACACAAGTCTCCCCTAGAAGCACCGATTCACCTGACCTGAAATTTCCTAGATACAACCTCCGCTCTAACTTTCGTCTTCAAGGCGGAGTATGTGCGTATACCAAGGGCAACGTAGGTTGTAAGAGGATGTCTATTTTGGAAAATAACAAATTTGACGCGATTCGTTTCAAACATTCTGGCCCTCAATTTGTGAAATTCTATTGTTTGTGTAGGTCAACTTCCAAAATCTTTTTGATTCCCTAGTCTGAAAATAGACTACCCACGCTTTCCATCTTGCAATATCTCGATTGGCTTCAATTTTCGTCTACCACTAACGCTGCAGATTATAGTACAGAAGAATTTGCTGTATCCTATGATCTCACACAAATGATTTCCGAACCAGAAGCCACGACAATCCTAACCATACTCTACATCTCATGGACCTATTCCTTACAACGAACCCACTTGTCTATAAAACAAGAGTCCTTTCTCCACTTGGTCAATCAGATCATTCCTAATGGAGATAACTTCCTCTGTACCCAATCCCACTGTTACTCGAAAAATAGGTAGAACTATGTAGTGCTTTGAATTAGCTAACTGGGGCGAACTGCGAGATTTCTTTGCAACCCTGGCGTGAGTATTGTTTTAAACAGTCCTCCTCTTCAAACATTGCTCTTTCAACAACTGAAGTTATCTTGATCGGTGTGGAGTTATACATTCCCAAAAAATTTAATCGTGTAGGTCATGCCCGTTCCCAACCTTGGATTAATAGGCACTGATGCATTATCGCAAATCCAAATGGAAATCAAGTAAATCTGTCTAAAATCACTCCGACTATATTGTCGCAAGGAATAGTTGCAAAAGCATCATTACCAAGGCCAAAGAGATGTTTGAAGAACGTAAATGCAAAGAATTAGTCTAATGTCCTTTGGGTAGTCGTAAATTTTGGTCATTAGCTAAAGGCATCAGTTCCTTTCCTCCCATGACGTCTCTCGACGGAGCTGTAGTAGCTGATAGTGCTGACAAAGGCAACCTCTTTGTCGATTACTTTGCATCAAATTAATGTCTCAATGATTCTGGTAAAATTGTGCCGTCGCCCAAATCTACCCCATACGCTATGAAACCAATCCACTTTCGATACAAGCTCCTAGAATCGATTGTCAATAAACTTGACTCAAGCAAGGCGACTGGCCCTGACGGTATTCCAGCTATTGTCCTTAAAAAATGCTACCCCGAGCTAGTACCTGTATTATCGAAACTCTTTTCGATCTCCATGTCATCTGGAGAGTTTCTCTCACCGTAGAAGTTGGTAAATATCCAATCTATTCCTAAAAAGGGCGAAACAACCGATCCCACAAACTATCGACCAATAGCTATCACTTCCATTCTTTCGAAAATCATGGAAAAAGCTATCAACCACCAACTACTTTCGTTCCTCGAGTCCTATAAACTCCTAAACGACCACCAGTATGGATTCCGACAGAGTAGTTCAACGGGCGATGTTCTTTCATATGTCACCCAACTTTGGAATAACACATTGGAGAGGTCCGGTGAAACAGGCGTAGTAGGTATACATATTTCAAAGGCCTTGCCAAGATCACTTCATTCGGTTATCTGATACGCTCTTCAATTGGATCTCCAACTTCCTTGACAAAACATATATATATATATATATATATATATATATATATATATATATATATATATATATATATATATATGCGTTGTCGTCGATCGCTTCTTTTTGAAAGAGACTACTATTAACGCGGACGTACCACAATGGTCAGTGATAGTCCCACACTTTTCCTGCTATACATAAATGACCTCATTTCCTCAACAACAAACCCGGTCCACTGCTTTGCAGACGACAGCACACTACATTGTAGTTCATATCCGATTTCCCACAACAATAAGTCTAGACAGGACGTTAAAGTGAAAATGGCAGTCTCAATCAACAGTGACTGGAATGGGGGAGGAATAATCTACTCACGTTCTACGTCGACAAAACTCAGTGTTGCATTGTGTCCGCCAAGAAAGGCCGATCATTTCCTGCTGTAAATATGAATGGCTTAGATCTCCAGTTTTCAAACTCTATCTCTGTTAGGGATGTCCGTATCATCGAACGTTTCATGGGTTGACCACCTTCTGTCAGCCAGCCGTAAACTGGCAGATCTAAACAGTACTTTACATCTTAACAATTCCTACTCTATAAGGCTCAAATTCGACCTCGTATGGAATACAATTTCCATCTCTGGGTCAGTCCTCCCCAATACGCCCTTGATGTGGTCAACCGCATCAAAAAGGACCTATAAGACTCATAAATGACCCATCTCTGACTACTTCCTACTGTCTCTTGAACATAGAAGAATAGTTTCGGTTTTTTCCTTATTCTATCGCTATTACCATGGCAATTGTGCCTCCGAAATCACTCCTTAATAACTTCGCAGGCCATCTTCGCTACGAACACCCGGTTTGCCCATTCACATCATAATTACGCACTCAAAATTCCATCTTGTCACATTAAACGGGCGCAATCTACACTTTTCCACGCGGCAACCAAATTCTGGAATGCACTACCCAGTTCCTGTTTTACTCCAAACTTTGACTTAAGCAAATTTAAGGTAGCCGTTCATAAACATTTCTCGACAGCCTAACAATATCCCTAATCCTCCCAGTAGGATGTTAGGCGAATCTTAGCCTGTTCAGGAATACTATAACTAAAAAAAAATGTGCAAAGGACGCTTAGAAAACAGTTGAAGACCGTAATTTGTTTATTTGTCACATTAAAGTCAGATTTGTTGAATGAAAGTTATGCGAATTCGTATTTCTGCCATTTTATGTTAAAATCAAATAAAAATGTGTTTTTCAATGGAAGAAAAATTAGATACGGTGTTTGTTTACGCAAGTGCATATCGTAATGCTAAGAAAGCTCGTGAAAATTGCCATTGTTTGTACCCAGAAAGAAGAGTTTCTAAAGCAATTTTTTTTTTGCGATTAACAAGAAATCTAAAAGAGTACGGTTCTTTCGATAAGCCACAAAAAAGGGAATCAACTTTTACAGTAGCCCGTAATGAAGAGGATTAAGTGTATAGACATTACATTATTTTAATTGAGTCAAAACGATTTTTTTTACAATCCACGAAATAATATTGATTCATTAGTTATAAGAATCGTGTTAATCAAGATGTTTCGCTAAGAGACTGACTCAATCAATGGTTAATACTTGACCTATTTTGTTAGTAAACAAGAAATATCAATAATAAAGAAATGCTTAATGGCTAATTTTTATTTGAACACGAAACTAAGAAGCGAAGTAAATAAATTGACCAAAGAACAAATAACAACAAATAAAATTGTTTAGAACTATGTAATTAAATTTAAAGTAAGTGTTCGTATATCGAACCATTTTGTGCTGTACATAGTTGAATTCGTTTTCGCATGTTACTTATAGCCCATTGAATACTACGAGCTGGAATGCGTTCGAATTGAACTAAAACACTATTTCGCAGATCATCCACATTTTCATATTGCTGTTTATAGACGGCATTTTTATTAATAATCTAAGGGGGATAAAACGGGCGATCTCACCGGCCATTCAATGATACCACGAATGCCGATCCATTTATTAGGGAATGGTTTGTTTAAACATTAGCTGCATTGTGTGGTGGAGCACCATCCTGTTGCCACTATACGACTTGTACTTCATTAAGTGGAATATCAAAAAATATAACAGCTGGGTTCTCAAAAAATTTAAATATCTTTCTGTATTAAGAGCTTCTTGGTAGATATATACGTACCTGTAATTAAGTTATTCCATAAGCCAAACCCAACATTGAAACCAAAATTTGTCTTTTCGGTCGAGGATTTTCTATCGACCAGAAATGTTCATTATTCCGATTAAACATCCCTGAATTAGAAAAGTAACTTTGATCAGTCCATATAATCTTATTTAGAAAATTTCTATCTTCATTAATTCGTTCGTGTAACCCGTTGCAAAAACGTAAACGCCTATTTGCGTTTTCAATATGTAATCTTTGGCTAACGTGTATTTTGCTAAGGTTTGAAATTTGCCTTCTTCAATGTTCTCCAAACTTTACTTTGTGGTAGTTGAAGATTAGTACTTATTTCTCGAGTGGACGTTAACGGATTTTCATTTACCTAATTACAAAATGCTTTAAGATTATTTTAATGATGAATGTTGTAAAGTTCTACCTCTAAAAGTATGGCTTCTTTAGTTAGTTGAGGAACTCTTGTACCCTAACTATTTCTAGGTTTTTTTAAACTCCCGTATTCTACTAAATTGCGATGTAATTTTAAAAAGTATGTAACGGTTTAATTAAAAAGCAATTAAAAATAATGCTCTAATTGTTTATAATTTTTATTATATAAGATGTGCTCCAAGAAATTATTAAACTATTTTGAATTTGAATTATCCAATGAAAATTATACTTTAA
This sequence comes from Vesta saturnalis, assembly GCA_036346205.1. Classification (NCBI taxonomy): domain Eukaryota; kingdom Metazoa; phylum Arthropoda; class Insecta; order Coleoptera; family Lampyridae; genus Vesta; species Vesta saturnalis. The sequence goes on along the minus strand of JARFJB010001918.1, from coordinate 98,778 downwards.
ATACAATGTGAACCAGGTCTTTATCACAAGGCCGTTGATTATAAAAATTTTATGAAACGTATTATTATTGAAGAGAAAGTTGACAATTTCATTTCATTGTGTGTAGACATTTCCTAAGAAATTACTATAATTAACTAAAATCAAATTTGATCATCCTTCCTAAGTAAGTAATATTGTGATACATTTTTCTTAAACACAATTTTAATATAATTCTTATATTTTAGGATTATCATAATAAACATGTGCACAAACTTAAGCCGCTTTTGTAAAAATTAATAATTCTTTTAATTTATTCAAACCCAATTATTTTAATTGGTAAGATGTTATAATTTGCCAAATATTGATGTCTAATATGCCTACTTTTAGGGTTTTTTTTTCTTGAGTTTATATATAAATATTTTTTATAAGTCAGAAAAATCAAAGATAAGGCCTCTTGGAAAATTATGGACCACGTTGGTCAGGATTAATTAAGGATCCAATCCAAAGAAAGATTATGAACCTTTAATGAAATAATTTTGAAAGGAAAATTACGGTTATTATAGTGAATGGAAGTCAGATAAGTTATTTACATTTATTTATCTCTCGCACAATCACACATAAATATTCACCACTCACAACCATATAATAGTAAGAAAATTAGTATCAAGAAAATTTAAAATGCTTTATTTGTAAGGAATCAACACTCGCCCATAATTCGTATGCACACCTTCACCATTCACCCACTCATTCATTGATTAGTTAAGAACTTAATTGTAATATAGATTGCTACTGTCAAGTCACTGATTCTGACAACTTTATGTTTATAAATTCAAATATATTAAATGCCTAAATGTTATGTTTATTGGTTCATGCAACTTTCTTCGGACTGGGCTATAAATTCAATGACCCCAAACCACAGTAAGCAAGCCCTGGCGCCCTTAATTATCTCATGCTCTACGATCCAGCCGCGGACGAATGGGGTAGGAGTCATTTTATTGTATGCACCATTTCATACAGTTTGTCTCTAAATATATTTTTTTGTAATCTCATGACATATTACAATATCCCATTCAAACAAGTTATAACAAAGAATCGACGTTATAAGTAAGTATGATTTGGTTGCCGCCTCTCTGGATATGTTTGCAAATAACCTGCACTTGCATTCTGCCCATTTCTATTGCACAAATAGTAACTTTTTATCATGTCACAACATTGTTCGTTTGTAAAATTCATATTTGCTTGATATAAGAGAACAAAATAACTAAAATGGGATTGTTTCTCGCTAGTCAATTGTTTTAGTTACAGGTAACGGGGTTGCCAATGACAGTGACTGCAGAATTAACAAAAATCACAACAAATTAAATTATGAAATAACAAATAATGCAAAGCAAAATGGAAATTTTTTGTGTAAAAATCAAATATGGCGCCCATAAAAAAATGAAGTTGGTTAAATAATAATGATTCTGATTTGCAAAAAATTTACCTTGATAGTTGAATGCAGAACAAAAAGTGGCAATGAAATTTTTTTTACAGATTTGAAAATTAATTATAAATAAAGTATATATATATATATATATATATATATATATATATATATATATATATATATATAGGGTGAGTCATTAGTGCGCCGTCGGAAGATCCTGGCTTTATTATTAAAAATAAAAAAAATGTTATAGCGCCGATCTATATCAGACTTAGATGTGCATCGAATAAAAATAGTTTCATCCCTATAGGGTGTTCCATAATTGAAGGACCGGACTCAGCTTTGTTTTGTTAAATGGAACCCTATATTTACTTAATTTTATTATTATTTGTCTTATTGATTGCTAAAAAACGGTACTTCGTTTTTAAATTTATTTTGTGGCGTTGCCAAGTTAGAGCATTTTTTCTTTAAAAAAGTGAAAATTTATACCTTTACTTAAATTGTCCTGAAGACTTTAGTATTAACAGTAGAACTGTAAGGTTTGGCAGACGGGTAAACAAGACCTTGTTCTATATTTTGCCCTTCATACTTCCTGATTATACTATACTGGGTGTATATTTTTTGCAAATTAGAAATGACCATAACTTTTGTTTTTTAAATGGAACACCCTGTATTTTATCATGTCATCGGGTTCTGTTTTTAATTCTCTTACTTTCTTATTAAGCATGTAATTATACCTAATGTTACGCGTTCTCGAAATATTTAAGATTTGTTGCAAAATTAATGACAATTGTGACAAACTGGACGGTCTATACAAAAGTAATAAAGCAAACAAAAGAATTTGTATTTGAAAAATCATAGATTATTGAGAAAATTATAATAAGTTATAACTAAATCAAATGCTCGATGTGTCCACCATTTTCCTGCAAACAGCTGTGAATTCTCCTCAAAAAAGAATCTTTAACATTTCGCAGCATATTTTGGTTAACCATTTGAAATGCATTCCGTATTCTAATTTTCATATCTTCTTTGGTGGTAGGAGATTCTTGGTATACTAAGCTCTTAATATAACCCCACAGGAAAAAATCTAATTTTGTCAGATCAGGAGACCGAGCTGGCCATCCTACTGGCCCTCCTCTCCCAATCCATTTATTGGGAAACGTTCTGTCTAGATTTTCTCTAACAATGCGATTATAGTGGGGAGGTGCACCATCCTGCTGAAACCACCTCCTTTGAAGTATGTCTAACGGCAATTCTTCAAGGAGCGGAGGTCTCATTTTGAAGAAATTCAAGATAGGTTTGACCATTAATGTTTCTTTCAAAAAAGTAAGGTCCAATTATATCCCGCCCCACACATTCCAAGACCAGCGATGCTGATGATCTATTCTTCTAATAGCGTGGGGATTTGTCTTGTCATAATAATGAAAATTATGCCTGTTCACAAAACCATTTTTGTGAAAGGTTGCTTCGTCGGTCATCAAAATGTAATTCATTGTCCTGTCCTAATCGTTACAGTGCCCACTAGGAGAATTCCAAGCGTCTTTGAAAATCATTTGCATTCAGCTCTTGGACTAGTTGAGAATGGTATGGATGAAATTTATTTTTTCGAATAATCTTGGAAACACTAGTTTGAATAATACCTAAATCAGCACTGAGGTTTCTTGTGCTAATGTTTGGATTTTCCACTACACTGGTTAGTACCACAAATACGTTTTCTTCGTTTATAACCCTTTTTTCTCGTTCTTTTCTTTAGTATTGTACATGTCCTGCTCTTTCAAATCTTTCTTTGAGTTTTTCAAATATCCTTGGATCAGGATGCCTGCGCTCAGGAAATCGTTGTTGATAAATTCTGGAAGCAAGGAATGAATTTCGTTCACCTTCGCCCAAAGCGTGGACCATGTCAATACATTCATCTTGTGAAAATTTCATTTTTCACACTAAACTGGGGAACTAGTGAATGACGTTTAAGCCAAACTTCAGGAATTATAAATCGCAGGCCTACTGGATGCCCTTTTTTTTCTTATTGCCATATTATAAAATTATGATTTTAAAAACTCGAATAAGAAGTAAACCTTTGTCCATTAGTGTTTATTGGACCATATTGTCAACAAGACATTTACGATTTGTAAATATCCAAAGCAAAAGTCATGATTATTTTATTAATTTTGCAACAAATCTTAAATATTTCGAGACCGCGTAACGTTAGGTATATTACATGCTTAATAAAAAAGTAAGAGAATTAAAAACATAACACGATGACATGATAAAATACAGGGTGCTCCATTTAAAAAACAAAAGTTATGGTCATTTCAAATTTGCAGAAATTGACCATATTTTGTAAACACCCAGTATAGTATAATCAGGAAGCATGAAGGTCAAAAGATAGAGCAAGGTCTTGTTTACCCGTCTGCCAAACCTTACAGTTCTACTGTTAATATTAAAGTCTTCAGAACAATTTAAGTAAAGGTATAAATTTTCACTTTTTTAAAGAAAAAATGCTCTAACTTGGAAACGCCACAAAATAAATTTAAAAACGAAGTACCGTTTTTTAGCATTCAATAAGACAAATAATAATAAATTTAAGTAAATATAGGGTTCCATTTAACAAAACAAAGCTGAGCCCGGTCCTGCAATTATGGAACACCCTATAGGGATGAAACTATTTTCATTCGATGTACATCTAAGTCTGATATAGATCGGTGCTATAACATTTTTTTAATTTTTAATAATAAAGCCAGGATCTTCCGACGGCGCACTAATGACTCACCCTGTATATATATATACAGCGTGTTCAGCGAGGAATGGGACAGTGCAATATCTCGAGAGCGGATGAAGATTTTTAAATTATGAAAATATTTTTTTAAATATCTTCCAAGGGCGCACATTTGTTGGCACAAAGATTTGAATCAACGCCCATCACCGCCAGGTGGCGCTATCTCACTTCAATTTTTTTAATGCAATGCCCTATTTTTTATTTCATTTTTGGATTCTATGACATATTTGTGATGACTTTTATTAAGACTCCTACCAACCTATCTTTTGTAGTTTCTGAGAAAAAAAATAATTTTTGGAATTTTATTAATTGAAAGCATACAAATTAAATTAAATGTTCAAATGTTTCTCCATCATTTTCTACACAAGTTTGATAATGCCTAATTAATGTAACACTAGTTGCCGCTCTTAAAGTTTCTCGTGGTATGTTTGCACAAGCAATTATAATTTTGTTTTGTAACTCCTCTACATCTCTAGAAGGTGTTTCATACACTACACTCTTTAACTGTCCCCAAACAAAGTAGTCTAAGGGACTAAGCTCAGGAGAACGAGATGGCCACATAATGGGACCATTTGTACCTATCCATCGTTGCGGAAACACTACTTAGATAATTTCACCATAAATTAGTACCATATCAAAATATTCTTCGTTAGAAAACGTGAACATATTTATGGAATTTGAAGATGCACAGACGATTTTCAAAACTGAAACTGTAAACTGACAGAAACTTGACAGACACTTCATTACGCGTTTGTTTTCATGGCATGATAAATGTTTCACATCATTCTTAATCAACGACTGTGATGAGTTGGTCCCCCTTACAATTTTGTGTACAGCGTATCGCATTATCTCGGCGTTATCTGCATTATTTTTGTGGAAGAACGATCTTTTATCTTTCACTTGGTATAAAATTTGCTATTTTGTCTGTATCACTCAAATGTTATGAGCACTTCCTGAAATTACGTTTTTGTGCTAAAATTCCAAAAATTATTTTTTTTCTCAGAAACTACAGAAGATAGGTTGGTAGGAGTCTTAATAAAAGTCATCACAAATATGTCATAGAATCCAAAAATGAAATAAAAAATAGGGCATTGAATTTAAGAAATTGAAGTGAAATAGCGCCACCTGGCGGTGATGGGCGTTGATTCAAATCTTTGTGCCAACAAATGTGCGCCCTTGGAAGATATTTACAAAAATATTTTCATAGTTTAAAAATCTTCATCCGCTCTCGAGATATTGCACTGTCCCATTCCTCGCTGAACACGCTGTATACATATATAGATATAGATATATATATATAGATATATATATATATATATATATATATATATATATATATATATAGGGTCCGGCAACAAGAGCGCCGTCTTCTATATCTTCCGTTTCATATAAGTTAGATTAATAAAATTTGGGATAGGGTTATAGTTTAGTTGTGTGCATATTTTAAAATTATTCACGTGTATACAGGTTGTTTATTTAAAGATGACCATACTATAATAAAAAAAGTTGAAATGGAACACCCTGTATATTATTACTTTTTTGAATCCTACACATTGTTCCTAACAAATTCGCAATATATTTCCCTATCTCTAAATATAGCCGTTTTTGAGTTATGTCGATTTTTATAAATAAAAATGAAATTACAGAGATAGCTTTGAAAATGTTCCTCCTTAACCCTTGAAAAGCAAAAGTTATCTAATTTATATCAGAACAAGTACACAGATAGAGCATTCTTATAATGCAAAGAAAATGGCATAATGGCATACAGGGTGTTTACAATTGAATTGCCAATCAGACATTATTCCAACTAGTAAAAGTTTACTTTTTCAAATAGAACACCCTGTATATTATTCCGTTTCTGGTTTCCACATATTAAGCCTTATCAATTCAATATACAATTCCCTATCCCTAAATATAGCCGTTTCCGAATTATTTTCAATTTTTCAAAATGTATAAGATTATTGGAACATTTTTTTAAATCCGTGGCCTCGTATAAATACAAAAAAAACAGTGGAAAACAATTGTATTGCAAATTAAAAAACGCAACAGAAACTAATACACTATAATTATTAAAATTATTTCTAAAAATACAAAACTAATAAAATAAAAAAAAATAATTTAAGGCTAATCATTAGCGATAATGATTTATAATAATTGTTCAAAATGTTGTCCGTTTTCTCGGATGCACACCTGAAGTCGATCTTTAAAAGTGTTCAACTCTAGGCAACAACTCAGGAGTAATGCTATGAAAAGCCTTTGTTATACGATTACGCGTATCTTCGGCAGTCGTAGGTGGTTCCCTATAGACTATACTTTTTTATGTATCCCCATAAAAAGAAATCTATTATTGTCAGATCAAGGGACCTAACTGGCCACCTCACAGGTCCATTTCGCCCAATCCATTTATTTGGAAAGACTCTATTGAGATAATCTCTTACATCTGCAGAGTAGTGAGCAGGAGCGCCATCATGTTGATACCACATTGTGGCTCTAATATCAAGAGTAATATTTTCTAATAAGCCCGGTAAATCGTTACGCAAAAAGTTAAGGTACTTCTCACCATTCAAGTGTCCATCAAAATGAACGGACCGATGGCATAATCCCCAATGATGGCACCCCAGACACTTAAAGACCACTTATGTTGATTATCAATTTGTCTTAATAAATGTGGATTTTCTGAGGAATAATAATGAAAATCATGTGTATTAACAAATCCATTCTTATGAAATGTTGATTCGTTTGTCCATAAAATATTATAAAAAAATTTGGGTTTTGAGTAATTTTTTCTCTGGCCCAGTTATAAAATCTTACTCGATGATCGAAATCTGCATCGCTCAATTCTTGGTGTAACTGAATATGATAGGGATGTAAGCGATTCTTCTTTAAAATACGGCCTACTGATCTCTCACTTATACCAACTATTTCACTTATGTCCTTTTGGCTTCTGTGATGATCCTCTTCGATGGCGAGAAGAACCCTCAATTCACTATCTTCATTTGTAGAAGGGTTATCACGTTCATGTTTGGAGTAATTGGCACATGAAGTTGCAATAAATCTACTCATAACTTTTTGAAACGATCTTGCGGTTGGATGTCTTCTATCTGCATATCTTTCAGCATAAATTCTGCTGGCCAATAAACAGTTTCTTTCTGCAGCACCCAACACGAATATCATATCAACTAACTCATTTTGTGTAAAACTCATTTTATAAAAATCTTGATTACTAACAATAACACAACAATAACTACAGTTTTATTTATTTACGTCAAACATTCAATTTTTATAAGAAGCACCCTTGAGTTTAGAATTTTACTTGAAATTGAAGTAAATATTTGTCAAATTCTTGTTAACATACAATGTTTCCAGTACAGAAATTGTAATTAGTCTTCTATCATAATATGTTAGTTTCTGTTGCGTTTTTTAATGCATAATACATTTGATTTATGATGTTCTTTTTTATCTATACGAGGCCATAGATTTAAAAATGTCTCAATAATCTTATACATTTTGAAAAATTGAAAATAATTCGGAAACGGCTATATTTAGGGATAGGGAGTTGTATGGCGAACTGATAAGGGTAAATATGTAGAAACCAAAAATGTAATAATATACAGGGTGTTTTATTTGAAAAAGTACACTTTTACTAGTTCGAATAATGGTTGATTGGCAAGTCAATTATAAGCAACCTGTATGCAATTATGTCATTTTCTTCACATTAAAAGGAAGCTCTATCTGTGTACTTATTCTCATATAAATTAGATAACTTTTATTTTTCAACAGTTAAGGAGGTACATTTTCAAAGCAAACGGCTATATTTAGGGATAGGGAAATATATTGCGAATTTGTTAGGAACAATGTGTAGAATTCAAAAAAGTAATAATATACAGGGTGTTCCATTTAAATTTTTTTATAATTATGTGGTCCTCTTTAATTAAACAACCTGTATTCGCTTGAATAATTTTAAAATATGCACACAACTAAACTATAACTGCATTCCAAATTTATTAATCTAGCTTATATAAAACGGAAGGTATAAAAGAAGGCGCTCTTGTTGCCGGACCCTGTATATATATATATATATATATATATATATATATATATACATGTATCCCCGGATTGAATGGACGACTCTTATAAAAGGCAAAAAATGTTTGATTTGAAATTTTAGCTTCTGGGGTCCAGCCCTGCTTGGTTTAAAACTAATTTGTGACAGAATTTTAGTTTCGAAAAATCACGTATGCCTTCGAAATATTGAAAAAAATGATCTTTCACACTAGCAAAAGTTATTTTCTGTAAGAGATACGACAAAATGTTACTAAAAAAAGTTGATTAGAAATTCAGAATGAAAAATTACATATGTATATTTCAAGTCTCTAGGTCAACTTTGATTTTTGTTATTTGAAATTTGATCAGAATTGAAAATTATGTTAATGTACATTTCCCATCGCAGATCCCATGAAACAGGCCCCTGTAGAAAATAAAACAAACTTTTCTTTATTGTTGGATAATCATCCTTCAACAATAACGAAGCAATGAAACAAAATTGCCCATCTACTGTTATGACACTTTCAACTAAACCAGCTCCTAAGTTTGCACAATGTTCAATACGTAATCTAAATTCTTTATAAGTATCTGTTCCAAAGTAGTTGTTGCGGCAGCGTTTTGAAATTTTTTTTAACTCTTCGATATCATTTGGAATTTTTTCTGCGTAAACTAATTCTTTTAATCTGCCCCATACAAACAAATCCATAAAAGATCAGGTGAGCTTGGAGGCCACAAAAATCTCCTATTGTTTCTCCCAATCCATCTTTCGCCGAACTGTTCATTTAACCAGATGCAAACAAGATGAGTGGAATGGGCAGGCCAGCCGTTGTGCTGAAAGTAACTGGTCTGGCGTATTTGTAAGAGAAGTTCATCAACAAACTTTTCATGAATTATCATGCGTATTCTGATTAAGGTTTCCTTAAATAAAGAATGACCCAATAAGATCAAGTCTAAATGAAACTGCACAACATACATTTATTTTTTTTAAAGTATTTCCTTCTGGGATTAATTTGGTATCGTGGATTTTCTTCGCTCCAAAATATACAATTCTGAGACGACGACGCCATTTGTTGTGAAAGTAGATTCGTCCGAAAATATTATCTTCTCATGAAAATGTCGGTTGTTTAAGATTTCTTCTCCCAAAGACAAGCATAAATCTAGTCTTTTACCGTCATCACCACTTTCTAGCGTATGAAAAAATTGTGTTTTAAATGCATGGATGTTACATCTTTTATAAATTATTTACAAATATGCTCTGCATACCTGAATTGTCACTTCGCTTTCTCAATGACATTTTTGGATCGTTTTCTACAGAATTTAATGCTATCAATGTTGCTGCATCATTTTCATATAGAGCTTTCTTTTGTTTTTTTAAATTATTTACACTTCCAGTTTGCAAAAACTTTTTATTGTTCAGCTCGCATGATTTTTGTACTATTGCATCAGGATATTTTTTTTATTAAAAAGGTTAATTACAGAAGAAATCGATCTCTCACCAATACCGTAACACTGAATTAAATAAATGTTTTGTTCTGTTGTCAACATTTTTGACTATTAAAGAATAAAATAACAGTTCAGTTTGTTTTAACACTATTTATTATTAAAAGTAGTGATTTGACATTTCATACTATTCTATTGTATCTTGACATAAGCGTTTAAAAACCGAAAATTTTAAAGTAATCTGTTTACTCTCAAAATTGACGCAGCGGGTACGTTTTTAATGCACAAAACTTTTGTTAATACAAATTTGTCGTATTTTTTACAGGGCGTCTGAATTTTTGAGAAAAAATTTAATGTAATCTACAACAAATCAAAGTGGGCCTAGAGAGCTGGAATTGTGGATACGTGTGTAATTTTTCAGTCTGAATAACTTTTTTTAGTAACATTTTCTCGTATCTCTTACAGAAAACGACTTTTACTAGTGTGAAAAATCATTCTTTTCAAAGTTTCCAAGGCACATGTTATTATTCGAAACAAAAAATTCTGTCACAAATTAGTTTCAAACCAAACAGGGTTGGACCCCAGAAGCTCAAACTTCAAATCAAACATTTTTGCCTTTTATAAGAGCTGTCCACTCAATCCGGGGACACATGTATATATATATATATATATATATATATATATATATATATATATATATATATATATATATATATATATATATATATATATATATATATATATATATATATATATATATATAATAATAATATTTATTCAATCGTTAGACCACAAAAGTGGAATAGATTAAGTCAAAATATGCGTACTATACATAAAATTAAATTTAAGTAAAGTCATTGGTTAACATCTAAGTACATATATACAGACAATGAACTACAATAATAGATAATATAGGAAAACAAATATTAATAAATAAATATAAACACAAATACAATGTATATAAAACAAAATAATTCAAATAATGTGGCAACTAGGACTAGAGGTTATTGTTTTTGTTTTTGCAGCAGTGAAAAAAATTCCTCCACATTATATATGCAATGTTGCATTAAAAGTGACTTTATATTACCCTTAAATTGCATGAGAGAGCCACATTGCTTTAAGGATTGAGGCAGATAATTGTAAAGCTTTACACCAAACGAGGAAGGAGCTTTTGCAGTCATATTGGTTTTATTGACAGGATTACGATAGTCATTCTTTTTCCTTGTATTGTGTACATGAAAATCTGAGTTTTTTTTTAACTGGTTTTGATTCTTATAGACAAAGCATAGAAGCTCCAGAATGTATAAGCTTGGTAATGGCAATATATTATATTTTGTAAAATAAGGTCTGCAAGATTCCTACTTTTATACCGGCCATGGTTCGAATTACCCTTTTTGGCTTAGAAATACTTCTTGCGCTAATATTGATAATCCCCAAAACAAATACCATACAACAACTTTGAATGAACTTGACCATAGAAGAAGGAAATTATAACATGGAATGGAACTACATACTTTAAGGATCTGATTTGAAAGCAAGAACTATTAATTTTTTTATCAAAGTAGAGCAATGCGTTTTCCAATTTAAAGATTCATCGAGTTGAAGACCGGGAAATTTTACTGATGGTTGTTGTAATACATCTGTATTATTTATACTAAGTCCATTACTTAAAATATGTTTATTGAAAGACATAAGACTTGTTTTTGAAAAGTTTATGTATAGCTTATTTTCTATAAACCACTCATTTAGGTCCTCTAACAGTGCATTTGCCTTAGATATCAAATCATCTGGCTTTGTACATATATATATATATATATATATATAATATATATATATATATATATATATATATATATATATATATATATATATATATATATATACAGGGTCCGGCAACAAGTGCGCCTTCTTCTATACCTTCCGTTTTATATAAACTAGATTAATAAAATTTACAAGAGTCGTCGTCCAATCAATCCGGGGACCTTCTGTATATATATATATATATATATATATATATATATATATATATATATATATACAGGGTACATAGAAAAAGTGCCATCCATAGTGCTACGCGATAGAGCACACTAAAATAAGAAAAAAGTTCCTATAAACTTAGGTCCGCAACGCCTTAGTTTAAAAGATATAGGGAGTTGAAGTTTAATTATTTTTTTGTTTTTTTTTTAATATCTTTTTACAATGATGTAATAAGCTGACGAAATTTTGAATACAGGGGCTATTTATCACGCAGAATTCAAATATGACCTTAGTTCTTTTATTACTGATAGAGGGCGCCACATACAAGTTTCCATCTCAATCAGTCCTAACCTTTTTCCTTACACTGTATGTCATTTTCCACTGAAAAAATTTATTTTCCCATCTTTTCTGCTTCAGAAAGGTATACCTTATTGAAGTCGCTAGGGCCAACGGTTTACGAGAAAAATACATCCGATGCATGCAAATTATACAAAAGCGCCAAAGTAACTTATTTGTAAAACCGTAATTAGACGTCACCAATATGGGTTTTCTATTAATGTGTGGGCAGGTATAATTGACAATTACTTAATTGGCCCATTTCAATTGCCCAATCGATTGACAGGTGAACTGTATCGAAATTTCTTGGAGAATGAACTAAATACGTTATTAGAGGATGTTCCATTGGCTATCATTGGTAGAATGCGTTACATGCATGATGGCGCGCCAGCTCACTTTTCTCGATTGGCAAGGGAATTTTTGGATAGGAGATTTGAAAATGCGTGGATTGGTCGAGGGGGACCTGTAGCCTGGTCAGCTAGTAGTCCCGACTTTAATCCCCTCGATTCTTCATTTTGGGGATTCATGAAAAATCATGTTTATTCTGCAGAAATACATAATGAAGAGCAACTATGGATAAGAATTATGGAATCCGCAGAGAGATTCCGTATTAACCCAGGAATATTTCAAAGATGCCGTCAATCCTTAGGAAAAAGAATTGAAAAATGTATTCAAGTACAAGGACAACAATTTGAACATCTTCTAAAAATTTAATGTTTTTTTAATCACTGCCCTTCATTGTTGCTATTAAAATTTAATTGTTGAAGTGTTATGTCATTCTTTTTGCAAATAAGTTGCTTTGGCGCTTTTGGATAATTTGCATGCATCGGATGCATTTTTCTCGTAAACCGTTGGTCCTAGCGACTTCAATAAGGTATACCTCTCTGAAACAGAAAAGATGGGAAAACAAATTTTTCCAGTCGAAAATGACATACAGTGTAAAGCAAAAAAGTTCGGACCGATTCAAACAAGATGGAAACCTGTATGTGGCACCCTCTTACAGTAATAAAAGAACTAAGGTCATATTTGAATTCTGCGTGATAAAAATCCCCTGTATACAAAATTTCGTCCGCTTATTACATCATTGTAAAAAGATATTAAAAAAAAACAAAAAAGTAATTAAACTTCAACACCCTATGTCTTTTAAACGAAGGCGTTGCGGACCTAAGTTCATAGGAACTTTTTTTCTTATTTTAATGTCCTCTATCGCGTGGCACTATGCATGGCGCTTTTTCTGTCACCCTGTATATGTATATATATATATATATATATATATATATATATATATATATATATATATATATATATACAGTGTGTCAATTTAAAAACTTACAATAGACTATATCTCATGAATAAATGATGTTATCAAAAAATTCTCTAAACCGTTTCTACGGTAGAAAGGGGCATCCAAAATGACATAGGAGACAACTCACCCAAATCAACCCCCTACGCCCCACCTACCCTTACTAAAAAATCATTGGAAACCCTGTAAAAATGCTATCCAGTGGTATAAATAAAAATTATACTTGAATGGCCACCGAGGTCACCAGATTTTCCGCCACCAGATTTTTTTCTTTGGGGTTATCTCAAGTAAGTTGTTTACAAAACCCAACCTGCGTCACTTCAGGAGTTGCGGGAATGAATTATTCAAGCATGTCGGGCTATTACCAGAATAACATTTACCAAAGTTCGTGAAGAATTTGAAAACAGGCTGTATTATTGTTTGCAAAACAACGGAACCCACTTTGAACATTTACTTCATTAATTAATATTTTTACCAAATTTGTAGTTCAACAAAACCTTTTAGAGAATATTGATGTACTTTTTTGAAATAAAATATTATAGTGTTATTTCTGAAAAGAGATTTGTGTTCATTTATAAAAATGACTGAAATAATACACCTTGTATAATTTTTATTTATACCACTGGATAGCATTTTTTACAGGCTTTCCAATTATGTATTACAAGTAGGGGTTCGCTATTTAATTTTTTTTAGTTGGGGTAGGTGGGGCGTAGGGGATTGATTGGGGTAAGTTGTCTTCTATGTCTTTTGGTTCCCCCTTTCTACCCTAGAAACGGTTTAGAGAATTTTTGATATCATTTATTCATGAGATATAATCTATTGTAAGTTTTAAATTGACACACCGTATATATATATATATATATATATATATATATATATATATATATATATATATATATATATATATATATATATATATATATATATATATACTAAATTGCACGGCAATCCCTCGGGAACTGATTCTATAGCTAAAAATAAGAAAAAAGTTAATAATAAACATGGGTCCGGAGTTGCTTCGTTAGCGAGTTACGGCTGGCGAAAGATTCCGCCATAATTCCTGGGAAAAGATGTATATTAAGTCATACTGAATTTCCGGGAAGTTAAATTGCTAATAAACACACAAATGGTGGCAAGTGAAGCTTGCCCTCAACGAAGTCCAACACAAAAATTAAGACTCGTTTGGGAAATATGTTTATTAATTTTACTTACAAGTTACGGTATTTTATTTTATGTAATGCTCCTGGACGGTTATGGACAGCGGTCGTTCGTTCCAGGGGTTAGAAAACGGATCCGGGCGCCACGCAAAGACAAACTATTTTTCAGGCGGTCTTTGGGTCCACTTCTGAACGTATATGGTTTCCCAAACGGCTGCGCCGGTCTCCCAGTGGAGGATAAAGTTCAGGGTCTGGTCCTTATGGTAGAACATGTACCTAAAACTCAATTAATACGGACGGACGGCGGATGCGGTAGACAAAGGTCACAGGTCCTCTTGACAAACAAAATTCCTTCACCAAAGATAGATGAAAGTGAATGGTTCTTAATAAATATGAACTCTGTGAATTATTCAGATTTCAATTATTATGGTTCAAGCAAAACGGTGCTCGGTAGCCAAGTAACTTTTTGCAAGTTATCCAAACAAATCAACTAGGTTTCGAATGTAATTACAGAGCGAGTCTGTGTTACGTTTAATCGGATTAATTCATTGTTAAACTATTATTTACCTCATGTCAATTCACAATTGCAGCTTCGTCTATACGTAACGCAGTGAGAACGAAAAAGATGATTTTTGTGAAAGCACTAACCTAAATAGAGTACTACATTTGAAAGTGGGGAACGGCTCATATCAACTCAAAATCACGCAATTCCAGAAGCTGATTACTCTTTGACACATCTGTCGGTGTTCGCGTTATTTAAATACGCAAAATTTTACACAATAGTAAAAGATCAGATACATTATTTTGTAGTTGGAGTTCATAGAAGGTATTTCAGATTTAACTTCACTTATGTATATCAAAACTGCTATTAACAACGCAATTTTTACTAAATAAATTAACTAATTTATGAGGACGGTGTTAATTATTACTTGTTTACTTAAAACTCTTTTAATTAGATTGATCTGATTTTAAAGTCTATTCGAATGCTTTGGTTTCTTATCTCTAAATTAATATAAAAGGTTTTCGAGTGCTATTTCCATTTAACACTTGTGTTTTAATATAAACTGAATCACTACTTATCAGGTTTTAATTTCGGAATAACAAAAAGAAAATTTATGTTAACGGTTGTTTATAGTAGGTACTTGATAAGTTTTAATTTTGAAAAAAAGAAAAATGTCTATTTACAACTAACGGCTATCTTTTAATTTCCTTCTTACCAATATTCAACGGCGCATAATTAATTAATTTACGGACTTAATTATTGTTTGTTATTAGTGAAGTAAGAAGAACATCTGCTATACTGTTGACGAATGCAGATGCAGATATAAGTGCGTTGAAACGGCATGGAGGATGGCAGTCGACAAGTGTAGCAGAGGGTTACATTGCTGAATCTGTAACACATATGATAAAAACATCAAATCATATCCTGAATCGAGACCCTGAGGCACACAATCAACAGGATCTTAATCCGGAACCACAATCTTCTATCAGTAGTTCAGAATTTAATTTAGTTGCTACACTTCCTAACCATCCCGTCCAATTTAACAAATGCACAAATTGCACTGTAAACATTACTTGTAATTTAAATAGCAATTAATTTTCATTTTCATACATTTTTTTAGTTTATATTTGTTCGTTTTATGTTTCTTAACTTTGTTCAACATTAAATTAAATTAACTTTGTGTTCCTGCTGCCTTAGATTATTTAATAGAAACGTGGTAACGATAGAAACTTAAAGGCTGTAAATTAACCGAAAAATTAATTTCGTTTCGACAAGCAACAAGAAATAAGGGTTTCCAAACAAATAGTGAACTGTAAATAAATCACTGAATATAAATGTTAAAGTGGTCGGAGAAAAAGTTTTATGTTTTATTCGTACACAAACGGGTTTTGGGACTCGGAAGTTGCTGGAAAACTGCCATTTTTGTACTATTGAAACAAATAACTATTTTAAGCATGCTAATGGGCCACTCTATTGGGCGATAATACAAATTTGCAAACTTTAGACGTCAAATTAACCATTTTAACCGATTCAAGGCACTCTGGATTAAAATACAATATTTACATATTTTTTAGGTTAGTTGTCAAAAAGTGACAAGTGGGGCAAAAATATACCGGTTGTCTCATTTGAAATAAAAAAATTAAGGTCATTTCCGAGCAAACCGGGAATGACAGAAAACAATTCAATATGTTAAAATATCCAGATTAATCTTGCATATCTACCTGCCAAATTTCATTTATGTATATAAATAAATAAAAAAGTTATAGGGGCGAACCACCTGCTTGCGACACCCCATATACTAAATGACAACCATGCGTGAAGAACAATGCTGGAATATGGTGACTTTTGAAACAAATTAGTACCGGCTTAATTTTTTAAGTATAAATTTGGATGATTGTTCATTCTTTTAAACAATAATTTTTGAGATTTATCACGTAATCACTAATAACTTACATGCATATATTAAGTTAACAAACTTAGGTTTTAGATTTGATACAAAATTATTTACAGTATATAAAAATTATGAAGATTGTATAACTTGACTGGAAATGTGTCAAATTCCACTGATTATTGATCATTTTATGGTTATTTCTTTCAAAATGTGATAAAGCGACAAACCGTCAACGGGCTTACGTTAACTTGAATGTATCATTTTTCGAAATGTAAATTGTGAAAGCTTCCTTCAAGTTTAATTATTTAAGCTTGAAGCTTCAAGCTTAATTTCAATGTATAATTTAATAAATAAAATAAGTACTGAAAAATGATGTTTGATGGATATGCTGTGTGTGAGACGTTGATTTATCATCACACCACGAAAACAATACCAAATCACTATTTTTTAAGTACCAATAGTAAATCCTTGGCGGACACCGAAAACCTGTTACTATATGAACAATTTTTGAATAAAATTAAAATTTTTGATCACTTAATTGTGTTAATTTAGTAGATTATGTGTGTAATACCACGTCGTACGTCATTTCTATGTTTTAATGACCTATGGACAGGTAAAGTAAATTTTCTCATCTATTGCTATTAATGTTCAAGCAAGCTGGAAATGTTTCCTTTCCGATCTGAATCTGCTTTTCATTGGTAATGATTTATTTAAGTATGTCATGCTTTCTTTCTTTCTTAACCCAATTAAAATATTATTTTGATACAGATAATTGCACTATATTACAGTTACCTACACCTGTTTCATTTCTTGGACGGTGTGTTACTCAATTTAATCATGGCTTTTGAAATAAAGATGGCAACACATGTACTTAAATGTTTTACTTATCTACAGTAGTTTGCAAGTGTTATAAAAAGGCATATTATCAAATCGTTTTTTTTTAAATTGTAATTCTGGCTCTATGTATTTATGTCTTTGTTCTTTATATTTTTGTTTTTGAAATAAACGTTCGTTAAAATTATGGTACTTTTTTATCAAAACAGATTTCTTGATTTTTTCTGTTTAGCATAGTTTTTTTATTTATCAAATGACGCAGACGTCAAAAATGAACATTATTAACATACATATGAAGAAATTGCAGGGATTTATTAATTTTAAAATAGCTACACAGATTTTTTAATATGAATCTGTTAACAGTTTCTTTTCATAATTTCTTAGGACAAAGAAATTTGAAATTAAAACATAGTTAATTATTGTAACCAGACGCAATATACATAAGATGACTACATACTATATATCTTATAGGGACAATTTGACTATAAGCTAAATGATATTCATGTATGAATAGCAATGATAGACTGTGTTACTAAAAAAAAGATATGAAACGCTTATTTGTGAGAAAATTAAATCTTTGAATGAAATTAAACCTTTTGCAGCATACAATTTTAAATAATCATTTTTTTGATTTAATATGTTAAGTTAACAAGCCTTGGTTTTAGATCTGGTTGTTAATTACTTCCACCTCCAACGGATGGGAAGTACTGTAGTCCTAAAACAATTTTCAAAGATTATTATTTGCTCAATTGCTTTAAAATGTTCGAAAACGTTCAAAAACAAAATTTGGGGTCAGTGAGGTATGGGGAAAGGGGTACAACTGGGGGGTAAGTATCCCTCTGCAAATTCTTATTTTTTTAGATTTGTTTCCTTTTGTATGTCATTAGTAATATAATTGTGTGTATTTTTGTTTCTATAATGTTTCTGTACAACAAACGATTTACAAGATATTAGCAAAAAACCGTCGCTTTATATCTCCGGAACTACTTAAGATATTCAAAAAGTGAAAATACCATTAGATAGGAAATAAAATTTCTCACAAAAGGTGTTTTTGCAATTTTTTCGAAACTTTTGTCATTTTCGAGATATTTCCAAAAAACTCGATTTTGGAACCTGTCCACATGATTTTTTGAAATTTGGTATTAGATAGAAAATCAAATTTCTGGTGGAAAAGCATTGTTGTAATTTTTTTGTATAGTTAATCGTTTTCGATTTATTTACAAAAAAAAAAAAACGATTTTTTGATGTGGAAGTATTGATACAATTTGCAATGGCTTTTTTTTCTTTTAAAGTTTTACCAAAGAGTAGTACAAGTTATATTTATCTAGGACTATTTACTTATACATTAAATCACTATCGTATAGAAAGTTAATATGGGCACATTTATCGATACATAAGATAAAATTACCTATTCAATCAATTTTAATAAATCGCACAGCTAATGGCTATTTGTGTATCAAGTATCAAAATAAGCGTGTTTTTTCAGCACTGATGGTTTTGAAGATTTGACCACGAGCATAGCGAGCTTATGAAAATTAAAAGTACACATTCTAATTGTGAAACACCTACTCACCATCTCTATAGTAACAATAAAATTTCTGTATTTTATTTTAATCGAAATGAATCTAAAACGTATCGAATGCGATAGTTTTCCAAAACTAGAAAAAATATATTTTAATGCCTTTTCGATTATGAGTAGTTGATAATTTAAAATTGATTTGTATTAATTTATTGACATTGACTGTAATCATTGTATCTATTTAAATAGCTGATTTTAATTTTATATCAAATATGTGTTAGGTATGCTATTTGCCAATACAAGACTGCGTAATGGGAAGCATACATAAAATTGAATCATTAAATTGTAATTTAATAGACCCATATGATTTAGTTCTAAGGAAGTAATTAAAATTCATTGACAAAGAGTAGCAGTTATTATTAAATTAATCATTATGTTTGTAAGTATAACGTTAAAATAGCGAGCTGCTGCTAGAAGTTTAACAAGCAAGCGTTCAAAATTGACGTTTGTGTTAGTTTGCGTTATGTTAATTTACACAAACGTAAATAGATGGCGCTAGTGGTCTTGTGAAGAAAATTGTGGATTTATAATCTATTTTTTTATTTGCCCCCTAGATTTGGGGTGTTTTATTATTACACCAAAAGTATGCTGGTAAAAGACGGTTCTCACTAACCTCAGATCTGACTATATAACAAAATTAATTTAACAGTTGCCACATTTAATTGAAATGAATAGTAACCACGAATCACTGTATAATAGTAGAAGGAGCCTATTGAATTTTGAGTGAAGAAGTAGGGTTCCGCCGTATTATAACTTACCCATAAATTTATTCTTTCAATTCTTTAGTCTTTCAATTGAAATAAAAGATTTTCGTTAAATTCCACAAAATAATTTGATATGAATATAAAAAAGTCCTCCATTTTAATATTTACAAAAAAGGCAACATATATCAATCATGTGAAAATAAATTAATCAAATTTGACGTTAGTGAAAAATAGTATACCAACTTTGTAAAAATAACTCCCAAATCTAGAGGGCAGATAAAAAAATGGATTATACAGACAATATGCAATTTATCAAAAGCAAACTTTTTTAAAATCAGCTTTAAAGCGCAAGAAAATAAAAATATGTATACTTTATATTTTTGTTTTTGAAAAAAAAACGTACTTATGTTAAAATTCTGGTACATTAGAGGTGATTAGATTTTGGGAAAAATCCATCGGTGGAAAGGGGGGGGGGGTTATTAGGGGCAGTTTTTTGTGTTTATCAAATATTTCTAAAACAGCTGCATATTGCAAAGATATAAAAATATCTGAATCTAGACCTTAAACATATCGAAAAATATGTTCTATACAATTTTTTGATATGACGCATAAATTAGCGGTAAAAAAGATTGCTAAGGTAGAATTTAAGTGTTAGTTGAAATTTTTTCATTATCTGAATAACGATTAATTTTATAAGAAAAAGTATAGACGTATTTTTTTTAGAAAATTTACTTTTACGTAAATTTTCTTTATAAGCTGTATTATCGATATTTTTTATGGAAGCGGGCGGCTTTGGAATTTTTGTTTACGTTAATATGTATTTACGCCTAAGAATCTTGACATGAAGTCTTAAACGTGATTCTGACATAGATTATTGTTTTTGTTTTTACAATGTTGCCTGTTTTCGTTATGAACGTATAAAAAAGTAGTTGCATAGTTATCCTAAAAATTTAATTAAAAGTTACTTCATGTTTTTAATTTAAGTTAGCATCTATATGTCTATTAACCTCTGTCTGTCATGAAGTTTTAAACGTCGACATAGATTATTGTTTTTGCGTTTACAATGTTTCCTATTTTCGTAATGATCTTATAAAGGAGGTAACATAATTATCCTAAAAAATGTTACTAAAATTATTTCATTTCTTTTAATTTCCGTTTTGTAGGTTGGAAGGTCGTGTGGTATTCCACACCAGATATTTTGTAAATACTATTTTGGATATCATCTAGTCAATATCGACTTGCATGTACATTTTAAGTTAACAAACTTTGGCTTTCGATCTGATATAATATTATTTATAGTATCTCTTTAAGATTTTTCCAAGAAATAATAGGAACATTTTGAAAATTGTTTTGAAAAGTTCAGCTGATTATGCTCAATTTATAGATATGGTTAATAGTTGTTTCTTTCAAAACATGATAAAGCGTCAACAGGTTTATTTTAACGTGGATTTCTCATTTTTCGAAATGTAAATTGTGAAGGCTTCCTTCAAGCTTAATCTAAATGTAATTTAATAAATAAATAAATAACATTCATTTAGGGTAATTAAAATAGGCAACATTGTAACAACAAAAAAATAATCTGTCAAACAGACGTTTAAAACTTAATGTCAGATAGAGGTTAACAATAGACATCTAGATGCTAACTTGAAAATAAAAGTTCCAAAGATTCTATAAAAACATCGATAATACAGTTTAAGCATTTTCAATCATGTTTATGTAAATTTTATACTTATATCGCTTTATATTAAGAAATGTTATAAAGAAAAGTTATGTAAAATTTAATTTTGTTTAAAAAATATGGCTACACATTTTCTTTTAAAACTAGTAATTATTATTCAGATATTGAACAAATTTGAAATAACATTTAAATTCTGCCGCTAAATCACGCGTCACATCAAAAAATTGTGTAGGACACAATTAAGGTCTAATATGTTGAAATTCTTTGAAATATACAACCGTTTTAGAAATATTTGATAAAAATCAAAAACTGCCCCTAATAAACCCTCCATCTTCGTCACTGACTTTCTACCAAAACCTAATCAGCTTCAGGAGAAATAGGAAAAAGTGTAAATACGAAATTTTAAATAAGTACGTGTTGTCGTTCTGGAGTTATCGTGGTTATTAGCTTAAATCCACACACACACACATGCAGACATCATGACCGATCTTAGGGAAACCTTGACAAACGTTGCGGTAATAAAAGATTTATCGTTTAGCCTAGTAAAATTGATGTGGAACCTCAAACTAATTGCAATACAATTTCTGTGAGTGGTTCCCTAATGGAAATTTCACATAGAAAATGATGGTGAAAAGTCTACCACTCTAAAGTGACGCGTTTATTCAATATGACGGAATTTTCAAATTGGGCCATTATGTGAGACAGTTTAAATCTAGTACTGTAAACCACTTTTTCCCTGACAATTTATAGCAAATTTCCTGTACAGTGGGTATTAAACAATACTCACGTTTAACATACTTATTTAAGTCTATTGGATCTAGACACAATCTGAGATTTCCGTCCTGTTTCTCAACTATTACCAAGTTGCTCGACCACACAAGACTTCCGTTAACTTTTTCAGCAATTTTATTTTGTTCCAAATTTTTTAAGGCACTCAATAATTTCTCTTTTATAGAATTTGGCACTCTCCTTGATGGTCTCACTACTGGTATTGCACCTGCACACAATTCAATTCTATATTTATTAGGAAACGAACATATACCTGTAAATAAATTTTTGTTAAAATTAATAAACTCCTTTTTGTCCTTAAAACTTTCAACTGAATTAACAGTATTAACATTTTCCAGTAAACCTAGCTCTATACAAGATTTTGAACCTAATAAAGCATTAGCTTTATCATCATCAACCACAACAAATTTCAACATTTTTGATACATTTTGTATAGTGCTAATGAGACTTACTGATCCTATCCTAAATTATCAACATTTTATAATTTTCATAGGCAAAATATTTGCCTCCGCCCCTGTATCAATTTTTACTTTCACTTTATTATTGCCTATACTCATAATTTCCGTCCACGCCTCTGCTTCTATACTATTTATAATTTTCATCGTATTATTATTATTATTTTCATATTATATGATGTTCCAACTTCTTTAACTTCTTTTAATTTAACTTTACATGCCACCTTAAAATAATTTAATACACCGCACCTGCTACACTGCTTACCAAAAGCTGGGCATTCAGTAACGCCATGATTTGTTCTGCACCTCGTACACAAAAATTTCTTTTCACGTTTTCGTATACTAGTGTTTTTATCATCCTTCTTCGTTACAGCTGGTTTAAAATTTTTCTTTACAACATTTACCACTACTTTATCGTCTTGTAAATTTTGTAGTTGTTCCTTCATAATTTCACTTGCTTTTCACGTTTCTACACATTTTTCAAGATTTAAATGTTTCATCGTTAATAATTTTTCCTGTAATATTTTGCTGTTGATTCCCAACACAATTCCGTCTCTTATCATATTTTCTTGTTTTTCTTTGAATCCACACGATTTCACTAAATTTTTAATTTTTTGTAAAAAATTATGTAATGGCTCGCCCTCTTTTTGAATACGAGAATAAAACACGTATCTTTCATATATAACGTTCTTTGTCGGTATCACGTATTCTTCAAATTCTTTGATCACCTCTGTATATACCTTTTCATTCTTTTTTTCCATTTTAAAATTATTGTATACTTCAATGGCATCTTCACCCATACAATTCAGTAGTAATGCTACCTTCACCTTGTCTTCCAATCCATCTTGCCCACTTACCATTAAAAAAATTTCGAATTGTTGCTTAAACTTACGAACATTTTCTGCAACATTTCCTTCTAATTTTAATTTATTAGGTAGCCTAGTTTCCATATTCACAAAATTTCTTGGTGTGCCAGCCACGCTTTGTTTAACGTCAATATTTTTATAGACTTCAAAAATTGTTTATATTTCAAACTAAATTTGAATATTTTAATTAATAATTACTTGAAGAACGACTGCGCCATGTTTATAATATTTAATAATTCTTTAATTCAATACTTTATAATTAACTTTATTAATAAACTGGTATTTTTACAACAGGTCTACTTATGTCCTAGTTTGTAATTGTCTCCTAGCAACATCTACAACAAGGCATCTAATGTGATAGTTTCCAAAAATGGCTAAATTACCACAAATATTTCTCATTGCCTTTTTGGTTATGAGTAGAGCACGCAGGAATATTCCCTAAAAAACCTTAATTATAGGCGCATAATATGTCATTAAAATACACAAAATTTGCAAAAAATATGCTGTTTAAAAACATAATATGCATATATGCACTAACAAAAATAATTGTTCTTTTCTTCGAACATGCGTATTATTATTTCCCTTTCATTAATACAATTTTTATTTTCTGTACTATAGTCTATCCGCCCAACAGAAATAGATAAGCTCCTCCCTAAAAATTACCGCCACATTTAAACGCAACTTTTTTATTGGTCGAATTTTCGAAACCCGGAACACAAGCAGTCACTTGCTTGCAAATGTTGTAGTTGGCGTAAATGAATATGACATCTGTAATATGTCATTGCGTTTTTTTATAATTGTGTTGGTGTAAAACTGGTCGCTGATTACATTGGTCAAAATTTAGTGGGAGGAACTTAATTATTTCTGTTGGGCAAACAGACTATAGTTACAATAAAATAGTAATTACCATAATTTTATTATTAATAATATCAATACATCATACACCAATACATGTTAATATCATACATACACAATCAGGATTATAGACTATTGATTAAACATTGCCAGTTTAATGCTTAACACAACTATTCGTAAAATATCAAAATAGGATAAAATACAGGTTGCAAAAACATTTGAAATAAAATAGATAGCTTTCGCAATTATTCAGTTAATGTTCTGTTGTTGAAATACGTCACAATATGTTTCTCTATATTGTGCACCTTAAAACTTTGCCTGCGATCAGATAATATATTTTTATAGTCGGAAAAAGACCTTTCCACATCACAAGATGTAATTGGTGCATTTTTAAATTTAGTAATAATATCTGGACTCAGTCCAGTTTCCATATCAGGTGAGCCAGACAAAATATCATTAATTGCGTTAAGGGTTTTAAAACCTTCATTTTTATTCAAAATTTCAATAAGTTTGTTAAACACTTTATGTCCTATATTACCAGGTACACTGTTTAAATGAGTTTTCAAATTGTTTACTAAAGCTAACGATTCTGATAAAGGGGCAGATTTTTCTTCTAATTTAGAAATCACTGAAACAATTTTTTTAAAATGGGTTGAAATATATGCTAGAGCATTTTTTAGTTTTATATGGTTTAGTTTTTTTATTTCAGAGACTGCTGTAATACTTTCTTCATCTAACTCGTTTACTAGGCTCCAGAATTTTTCAAAATGTTGGTTATAAAAAACAAGCAGCTTCCAGCCAAGTTCCCCATCTCGTAATAATTGGTTGTGGAGGTAAAGGCGTATCCGGTAAACGTTCTTTGTACAGCTGAATACGGAGGGGTGCCTTCAAGAATATTTTCTTTCCATTCTTAATCAAACTATTAACTTCACTGTATTCGTTGCGTATAAATTCTGCTACCCTATGAATACCATGCGCCAAGCAAGTAACGTGGAGTAAATTCCCATAAAATATTTTTAGAGCTGTTGCTGCTTTTTTCATGTAAGTTGCTGCATCAGACACCATTAACAGCACTTTTGCTGTCTGAACTGCTTCTGCTAGGTAGAATTTATTAATTGATTCGTTGACAAAGCTGGCAATCGTAGCGTGGTTTGTTTGGTCTAGTTCTTTTACAGAAATCAAGTACGGAGTGGAAACCTCGTCAGTGCTAAGAGCTCCGATTAATAAATTTACAATATATCGACCTCTTGTATCCGTGGTTTCATCAACCATTATCCATATAAAATTATCAGCAATTTTGTTTTTGATATGTTGCAAAGTCTTATTATAATTTACATCTACATATTTTGATCTCAAAAGAGAGGCACTAGGCAATGGTCGACTAATATATTTTCTAGAAATAAACGGAATCGAACATTTTAAATCTTCGTCAAAGGAATATTTGCACTTATCAAAGCTTCGCATAAATCTGAATTAAAATCAGGTGGCTCTGAATTACTTGGTGTTATTGCATATGACGTCAAGAGTGTCTGTTTATTATTAAAAAATTTAATTTTATTGTCTTTGTGTATTTGCGTTGCCACATGTTGATCAATCTGATATTTCTTTTCACAGTTGATCTGAAACAATTACATAATGCCACGTGCTAATTTCACAAATTTATAACTATTTAAATACATAAATAAAAATCCCAAACGCTAGGTCTGGATAGTAAAAAGCTTGAAACATTGAATACCGGTGTGAAGTTAGCCCCCCAACTTTCGAAATTTTTACTTTTTTCTATTGCAATCGTTTGTTGGTCGTTTGTCGGTGTTTGTTGGCTATTTTTGAACGTTTGTTGGTTTTTTATATTTATAATAATCACGATTATAATTTAGGTGTGAAGTTAGCCCCCCAACTTTCGAAATTTTTACTTTTTTCAATTGCAATCGTTTGTTGGTCGTTTGTCGGCGTTTGTTGGCTATTTTTGAACGTTTGTCGGTTTTTTATATTTATAATAATCACGATTATAATTTAGGTGTGAAGTTAGCCCCCCAACTTTCGAAATTTTCACTTTTTTCAATTGCAATCGTTTGTTGGTCGTTTGTCGGTGTTTGTTGGCTATTTTTGAACGTTTGTCGGTTTTTTATATTTATAATAATCACCATTATAATTCAGGTGTGAAGTTAGCCCCCCAACTTTCGAAATTTTCACTTTTTCAATTGCAATCGTTTGTTGGTCGTTTGTCGGTGTTTGTTGGCTATTTTGAACGTTTGTCGGTTTTTTATATTTATAATAATCACGAGTATAATTTAGGTGTGAAGTTAGCGCCCCCCAACTTTGAAATTTTCACTTTTTTCAATTGCACGTTTTTTTATACTTATAATAATCACGTTTATAATTTAAACGTGAAGTGGTAGGTGTTATTTTATGTCTATGTAGACCAACTTATGCGGAACAAGAATAAGTATCAAATCGGTGTAGTGTGTATGGGTGATGTGCAATATAACAATATTCTTATAGAGATTTTCGAGGCGAAAATGAAAATACTCTATATAAGTCAGAACAAGTTTAGGGAAAGAAAAGAAATTAAAACCTACGCTGACTGAAACTAGTAATTCGTTGAAGTATCTACGCCGCAATAAAATCGCAAAAGAAATGAACCATAATTACAAAAATATTACAAAATACAATAAGTATTTGCAGGTTAAACAACCACTGCTACAAAGGATGTAACTATAATGGTGGGTAGCGTCTGAGTGGTTTTACAAACCAAGCACTAATAAATGAGGAAAGTATTATCAGTCATCCTGACACACCGCATCCTGCTAGAAGTCATAAATGGATTGCTATCCTTGGATTCTATGGTACGTCAGCATAGGTTTTAATTTCCTTCTTTCCCTAACCTTGTTCTAGCTTATATAGAATACTTCCATTTTCGCCTCGAAAATCTCTATAAGAACATTGCTATATTGCACATCACCCATACACTCTACACCAAATTGATACTTCTTCTTCGCATAAGTTCGTCTAAATATACATAAAATAACACCTACCACTTTACGTTTAAATTCAAAAATAGCCAACAAACACCGGCAAACGACCAACAAACGATTGCAATTGAAAAAAGTGAATATTTCGAATGTTGGGGGGCTTAACTTCACGCCTAAGTTATAATCGTAATTATTGTAAATATAAAAAACCGACAAACGTTCAAAAATGGCCAACAAACACCGACAAACGATCAACAAATGATTGCAATTGAAAAAAGTGAAACTTTCGCAAGTTGGGGGGCTTGTAACAACCTTTTTTTGTGGTTGTATTAAAAAATACGTTAATCTAAAATCATTAATTTATTTGGCATAATATTAGAAAAGTTTTAATTATTAATATGTAGAATTGAAACTGGCAATTTAATTGGCATTTCCTAGAACAAATCTTTTGGGTGTAATATTATATAAATAGTAATAGTTCCCTCTCTTAAAAAATTGGATTTATATTATGTAACAGCGCAACGCAAGAAAACTTTTACACTTGAGTTATTCTGAAAGCTTTTTGTAATTCAGTTAATGCTGAATGTTAACAGCAATAAGAATGATTTTTAATTAACTTTTTATATTCGTGCCATCAAGAAAATTTTGGTGGTAAGTTATTTTTTTAATTCAGTATAGTTTAAACTAAGCATTTGTTTGTTTTTTTAGGCACGTTAATTTACACTACGTTAATTTGAACGTTAATTTGAACGTTAATTTGCACGTTAATTTGAACGTTAATTTGAACGTTAATTTACACTACGTTAATTTGAACGTTAATTTATACGTTAATTTGAACGTTAATTTGAACGTTAATTTACACTTTTCAACTATGCATTTTTATGCATTTTTTTAAGTACTTACTTTTTAAGTACGCCCTTTTTTAATTAATTACCTTGTATACTTAATAATTTTTAATGGCAAGTTTTACATAAGTACTTATTTTCGCAAGTTTCTCTTCATTCAAATAACAAGAATACAATAAGTTTATTGGATTGAAAATTTCTACAAAGACATAGTTGATCGCGTTATTACAAGACTCGCAAGGACGTTGTGAAACGCTATCATTCTAGCTGACCGTTCCTTATCCATATTAAACACTGGAAGCTGTCGTTTGGAAAATTGTAATACAGAGGTATTTATATAGTGGTGAATTTTTAGTTTTAAGCTTAGCTTTAAGAAACCTTTTTTCTTTCCTCTCCTTATTATCCATAAATTTGGTAAATAAATTTAATTGCGTATTGTTATTTTTTGTTATTACTAGAAAGCTTTTAAAGTTCATTAAATAGGTTTTGTTATTCCTGTCAAAGATAACATGGTGCCCGAGAATTCATTTAATTATATTATATACTTAATACATAATTTTTTATTAATTAGGCATAAGTAAAATAATGAAGCTATTGAAACGCAGGCAGTATTTCAGGTGCGTAAATTGAACCCCCTATCTCAATCTACTGATGAGTCAACGGCACTTTATTTTATACTTTAACTTCATTATTGTTATTACCATTTGGCGATAATATAATCAAGTTAGGTTATAGGCTAACTTCACACCTAAATTATAATCGTGATTATTATAAATATAACAAACCGACAAACGTTCAGAAATAGCCAACAAACACCGACAAACGACCAACAAACGATTGCAATTGAAAAAAATGAAAATTTCGAAAGTTGGGGGGCTAACTTCACACCTAAATTAAAATCGTGATTATTATAAATATAAAAAACCGACAAACGTTCAAAAAGAACCAACAAACACCGACAAACGACCAACAAACGATTGCAATTGAAAAAAGTGAAAATTTCGAAAGTTGGGGGGCTAACTTCACACCTAAATTATAATCGTGATTATTATAAATAGAAAAAACCGACAAACGTTCAGAAATAGCCAACAAACACCGACAAACGACCAACAAACGATTGCAATTGAAAAAAGTGAAAATTTCGAAAGTTGGGGGGCTAACTTCACACCTAAATTATAATCGTGGTTATTATAATTATAAAATAAACCGACAAACGTTCAAAAATAGCCAACAAACACCGACAAACGACCAACAAACGATTGCAATTGAAAAAAGTGAAAATTTCGAAAGTTGGGGGGCTAACTTCACACCTAAATTATAATCGTGATTATTATAAATATAAAAAACCGACAAACGTTCAAAAATAGCCAACAAACACCGACAAACGACCAACAAACGATTGCAATTGAAAAAAGTGAAAATTTCGAAAGTTCACACCGGTACATTGAATTGCAAATTACTAAAAATAAGCTAAGCTTACATTTTTACTGCAAACGGTGCACACAAGTTTTTCACCATTAAATTGTAATTCAGTATGATTTTTTGTCCATAATTTAAACAATTCTTTTCTGCTTGACCCTGTTTTCGGCATTTTGGCAATTAAAAACAAGAACGTGGAACCAATCAAGTAAAACTACGAAAGGCGCAAACAAACCCGGTTACTACTGAAGACCTAACACGAATGGGCCTTTGTAATAGTATTAAGTAGAAACTGCAATTCTCTTCAATGGTGAATTGGCGATTTTTTATATGTATTTCTATGATTCACAAACCCCTTGTGTCGATATAATTAAGCACAAAGATTATTTACCTACAAAGGGACCAGGAAATGTTGAATCTGCAATAAACTCTTTTGAATTATATGACCAGCAATAAATTTTAATATTTTGAGCATTAAATGGAAAAATACCTCAAATGTGTTAAAGGGTGTATCTTATTAACTGCTTTTATGATTTTAACTGTCCTATTATTTAACATTTGTTGTATCTTACAGTATTTATCCTGAAGTAGTGATTTAAAATCTTTCTCAGAAGTGCACCATTCCGGAAAAGAGTAGGTTTAACTTTAAATGGCCTGCGTTAATTCCGCAAAGGGATTAGTAAACAAACAAATTTTAATATTCGAACTGTATTAACTAAAAAATCGATCAAACGCATAATAAAGCTTATTTTATGCATATGTATGCTTTAATAAGACCTTATATGCCTGTATATGCAAACATGCACTAACGATACGAAATATAGAAAAATATGCCCTATAAAAATGGTACCTATTATATTGAAGGATTTTTTAAAATTCGTTTACATTAGAGAAAACTATTATTCTGCATACCATACTTTAAAACATGCAAATGCATATTTCTGCGTGCTCTAGTTTTGAGTAATGAATTATTTAAAATTGATTTTGATTCAGTTATTGTCACTGATTGTAATTATTGTACCTAATTATATAAATGATTCTAATTTTATCTAATATGTGTTAGGTATAGGTACTAATTTTCCAATACAGGACTGCGTGATAGGAACATACCTACTTTATTTAATTCATTGATATTAAAGCATACATAAAATTGTATCATTAAATTGCAATTTAATAGACCCTTATAGTTTAGTTCTAAAGAAAGTAATTAAAATTCATTGCAAAAAGTAGCAGTTATAACTTATACTTAAATTAATCATGTGAGTAGGTATGTATACCGTTGAGACAGTGAGCTGCTGTTAGGAATTGGCCTCTATGTACAAAATTTCTATATTAAGGGTTGTATTTAGTCAAATAAATTGTGGTTTCGAAATTTAGGAAACGCCTGCCGTATCTACAAACCTCATGACACCATCTACCTGGTACGCTGCAGGGGTGTATGTAAACCATATTCTAAGCATTTAACATTTGTAATATTGTCAATTCCTTTCTTTAAAAAAAGCCGAACTTAAGTTTATTCAAAATGGTACAATTATTTTTAACATTTTTAACAAGAGGTAATGGAATTTATTTTCTGATAAAATCAATATTTTATCAGCATTTTTCGATTAAAGCCTCATAACCGGGCAAGCGGGCGTAACGGGCCCTTCATTCTTTAACAAAATATAATTGCTTTCAAAGAGGAAATGTTTATCTAATGAGGTATCTACATAATGACTTCGTCGTTTGTATAAAGGTATTTAGTGAAGGTTTTGATTTTTACAATAAAAGAAAACTTTCCCAACTCTTGAAGGGGTAGCAGATATATAAATGCATGTCTATGTTACAAAATATGTGTAAAGAACAAAGTTATTGTGTAATAATTGTTGTAAATAGCTTATAATGTAAATGGTCATATTATAGAATTCAGAGAATAATGAAAAAAATGAGAATTCTTCATAGGTCTAACCAGTAAGCGATCAAAACTAATGATTGTGTTGAATACACCTTGCGTTATGCTAATTTACACAAACATGAATAGATTGCAATAGTGAGTCTTGTGCAGCTTTAAAGTACCTACTTTCTTCTTTAAAGAAAAAGAAAATAAAAATATTTATATTTTATATTTTTGGTTTTGAAATAAACGTACGTTAAAATTCTGGTACTTCCATGAAAGCATATTTTGTGCTTTTTTTTAGGATAATTTTTATATTCATGAAATGACACAGACGTAAAAAATTACTATTATCTTTATATGAAGAAATCACAGGAATTTAATAATTCCAAATAGTGATTTTTAATGATACTCTGCTTAAGCCAAAAATGCATTTATTAACAATGTTTGTCCTAATTACATTAACTCGATGAGGTGAAAATAACTGATAAAAATCACTAATTAAACGATTAGGATCAATTAACAGTTAACTAAATAAAACAAATGTTATGTTTTTATCTTTATATTTTTGTTTTTTAACTAAATACGTTAAAATTCCAATAGTTTATCGAAAATGTATTTTATGTCTTTTCTCCTTAGCTGTTTTTACAAAAGAATGCAGATTCTAGAGCTGTTATGTAGATTTAACGTAATTCACCTTCATACAAAACTACTTCCTAAGAGATCTGTAGCTCTTGGAAGATGGCATCCTCACATCGGTTTAATTCAAATATTTTTAAAATGGTTTCCCTTTAAATTATAACGTTCTGTACATATATTTAGTGGAATATGCCCAATCGTATGGCGTGAATATGAATTTTTGAGTTGTACGTTAACGTTAAATCGACATAAAATCAGCTCTAGAATCTGCAGTTTTCTCTTGTGAAAGGATTTTGTGGACACCCTGTATATATATATATATATATATATATATATATATATATATATATATATATATATATATATATATATATATATATATAGAGTGTCCGCGGAATGCGACAACGGAGGATATCTCCTTACACAATAGCGATAGAAAAAAGTTTAAATACAAAAGTTTTTCAGTAATCAAATCCACATTTAAAGGAAATATTTTTGTTGATACAGGGTGTCTCATATGAACTGGAGAGTATGCAACTTTTTTTTTAAATAGGACACCCTATATTTTATTACATTTTCTGATTTTTCTATAAATTCTGAATCGGTTTATTATGGTCTATTGTCATCTAAAATTAGTAGTTTTTGAGATATTTAATGTTTTTTAAAAAAAATCACGGTTTTCACGTGTCATTGACAAAGGCCATACTTTTTTTATTTGATATCCTTAAAGGAAAATACTTTGCAGGTTACTAATGCATAGACACACTTACTTTGTGTTCCTATAAAATTTGAAAATATTATACAAGGTGTTGCCAAAACTACTCACAAAATCGTAATCTTCAAAACACAAAATCTCAATTTTTTTAAATAGAATGACTTATGTTTTTTACGGTAAAATGTTGATTAAGTAATAAGCTAGCTTTTTTTATAAAACATGTCCTATACCTATATTTCATAGTTATTGAGTTATTTTAGTTTTTAAAATCTATTTTGTAAAATACACACCTAAATTTCAAAAATTTACATTAGTTGGCAATGGTTGTCATGGAAACATTAATAAACAAATGTTTGTTTGACAATGACAGTTTCAAAATTCAATTTCAAAAATATTGAATAATACTAATAACAAGTAAACAAAATATGCAAAAAACAATTTAAGTTAGATATTTTTAAAACAATATAACTAAAAATCATAAAATATCTTAAAATAACCAAAAATATTGTTCTATGTGTCTGCCCTGATGTTCCTCACACAG
The DNA here is from genome assembly GCA_036346205.1 of Vesta saturnalis. Classification (NCBI taxonomy): domain Eukaryota; kingdom Metazoa; phylum Arthropoda; class Insecta; order Coleoptera; family Lampyridae; genus Vesta; species Vesta saturnalis. The sequence goes on along the minus strand of JARFJB010001918.1, from coordinate 65,186 downwards.
ACGAATTCTTCCAACAAAAGAATTGGTTACTTTTTGAAGCACTTCTCTATTTATGTCTTGAAAAACGTTTCTTATTCTTTCTTTCATGTTTTCCTTTGTTGTGGGAGGTATTTGGTAAATTTGATTATTTACAAATCCCCACAAAGATATCAAGTTTTGTAAGATCCGGGGATCTAGGTGGCTAAG